>JANHFS010001521.1:171231-181887 GCA_032467975.1 Trimeresurus albolabris
ACAGAGAGAGAGACAGAGAGAGAGAGAGAGAGAGATCACTGGCAATGGAGACCTAACAGAATTGCTATTTAGAACTTTTGTTTTTTACAACTAGCATGATTTCAACTAGCATGATCAAAGACCAGAAGCATCTGCAAAATCAGAGCTTTGTATCAAAATGAGAATAAAGTGTGACATATGGGCCACCCTTTTCTGATATGCATGCAACAATGTGATGTATTTATTCAAGTTAGAAACACCGTATCTCACACACAGAGCAACCCTAGTAGTATATAATTAAAAACATAAAAACCATAGGTAGTGGCAGATTTCTTTCCCTAGGGTGCAAAGAAAAATCTGCTGTGAACTCTGCGTAGACATCAGGGAGGACATCTGGTCAGTAAATGCTCAGCTTCATTCAGTCACTCTGACTCTACCCCGAATAGCAGTAGCAATAGCACTTAGACTTATATACCACTTCACAGTGATTTACAGCCCGCTCTAAGCAGTTTACAAGAGCCAGCCTTTTGCCCCCAACAATCTGGTCCTCATTTTACTGACCTCGGAAGGATGGAAGGCTGAGTCAACCTTGAGCCAGTAAGAATCAAACTGCCAAACTGCAGGCAGGCGGCAGGCAGCAGAAGTAGCCTGCAGTACTGCATTCTAACCACTGCGCCACCAGGGCTCATATATATAGGGATATAAGGAAGTATCTTGGTAAAAGAAAGTAGTTAAAACAAGGATACAACACTTAAAAGTTAAAAAGGCTGGAAGGGAGGGGACATTCAAGATGTTAACCAACCCCTAAAGTTGTGGGCTATTCTGCAAAACCCATGAGAATCAGCAGATCCAAATCTTCAAACTCTTCTGAAAGGCCAGGAGAGTGGGAGTCCACCTCAACTCTGGGGGGAGGATATTCCAAAGGATAGAACAACTTGCACCCCAAATATTTGGGTCTACTTTCATCATAAGTCTTCCTTGCTTCTCTTTCTGGATATCTCCAACAATCAAATCAAAATAATATTAATTAAAAAAACTACTGATTCTTGCATTCATTCTATGTAGTTATCCATACCACAGGGGTATTGGAGAGAGGAGCCAAGATGGTGGATAGGCAGCAAAGGCTGTAAAGAGGTCCTCCAAAAGTAAAAGTTTTTTTTAAAAAATATTTTAACTTTTTAACCCTTTTTAACCTTGCATTTTTAACCTACTGTTAACCCATTTTAACCTATTTTTAAACTTGTTTTAATCCCTGCTTGACTTTTTATAAAAGTCACAGAGTTTTTTTTTAAAGCATAGGAAGGAGCCCAGAAGCCAGAACTTAGTGGAATTGTAATGCAGCTGACTAAATGGACTTTGGCCTGATCGGAAAAACATGACTGCAACAAGTAAATCTCCTTCTCTCTTTTCTTGCGACCCGGGCAAACAAACCTAGCCACCTTCTGG
This sequence comes from Trimeresurus albolabris, assembly GCA_032467975.1. Classification (NCBI taxonomy): domain Eukaryota; kingdom Metazoa; phylum Chordata; class Lepidosauria; order Squamata; family Viperidae; genus Trimeresurus; species Trimeresurus albolabris. Next base: position 172,657 of record JANHFS010001521.1, read on the forward strand.
ATTGGGAAGACTGCTTCTCTGTGGAAGAGGGACTTGCAACTCTAGGAGAGATCAAGAATAATACCAGGAACAATTCTTAAAGGAAACTTGGAGTTGGTTCCTAAAAATTGTCTACTAACAGCACAAACAGTCTCTGCTATATTTGACCACAGGGATATTATTAGGATTTCAAATTTTTAAGGCTAAAAATAAACGTAAAAGTAAAAAAAAATCTTTTGTCTGCATGTATTTCTTGTTACTGAATTAACTCTTTTAAAAACTGTCTGCAGTGAAATTTTCAAATGTTAATCATATAGTTATTCAATTTACTAAAGATATATGCAAGGAAAAATATAGTATCTTAACTGCAGATTAATTCTCTGTTACAAATTTAGTAGTAAATGGGATTAAAATATTTTAGATGCAGTTGATTTTATAGTCTGAAACAGAAACATTCAGGAGTCTGTTGAAACCTCAATACAAAAGAAGAAATCATACCAATCTCTTACATTTTTTTGAATATCTGTCTAGGAACAGTGTTTTTTAAACTTTTTTCTCTTAAAATTCCTTTCTACTTTTAATGTTTAGAAGGGATTGTAAAAGAGTTTTTGTTTGTATGGGTTATATTTATGAATATTAATATTAATATTAAAATGGATGAATTTGCTGATGCTACCGCTTCTCAAGATTGTTTGATGGGATTTTAATATTATATTATTTTTAAACAGGCTATAAATTGATAATTTTCAATAATTTTGATTTTGTAAAGTCTGAGAGGGTCATGGGGGAACCTGAGAAATCATGGAAGCTTGCTTTAAGAAACAGCGGTTTAGGAAAATACTGACCAGAGATTCACAATTTAATGAACTGATGTTATGGATTACATCTGATAACTCTACTGGATCCTAAATGATATTGGGACAGATATATATACAGTATATATATACAAAATTGGCAGGGCCTGGAGGGGAGAGTAGACTCCAAGTCAAGTCTATCAGTCCACAGGGTAGTATCATTAACAAAGCACTAATCATATTATACATCATGGATTCCTTTTTTCTTTTTTGGTCTGTAAGTTTTCAAGTTAGCAGAGATGGTATAGGAAATGACCTGACAGGTACTAGTACATTATATTACTTTTTTACTTTCATTTTCTAGATTTTGATAGTTACAGTGTAGACAATTGCATTAAATAAGAAACGTGCTTGTTAACTGATCAGAGAACAATAAAACAGGACAGTTTTGTGGATATATGTTATGACATCATTTTAATTCATATATATCCTTATAATCATAACTCAGTTTTCAATTAATGATTCTTCTCTAAAATAAAAAAAATATATTTTGCCAGAGAGAGAGAAAAATGAGAGAGAGAGAGCGGAAGAGAGGGAGAGAGAGAAAAAAAATATCTCTCGCTCTCTCCTTTTTTCTCTCTCTCACATACACACTCATGCTACATGCAAATATCTATATTTGAGATGGAACATCTTTTAAATGACTAATATTCTTTTATTGCATATTTGTTCTACAATTGTCTGTGTTCTGTTGGTAATTTCTTTTCACGTACATAGTAATAATAATAATAATAATAATAATAATAATAATAATAACAACAACAACAACAACAACAACAACAATAACAACAACAACAACTCTCCTTTCTTGGAAAACTACCAAGTGGCAGGATTAGCAATCCAAAACTAAAATTTCAGCTAAGGCCCTAGCCACTATCTATTCCTATGTTATCAATGTTAGACAAATGTATTTTATTCAGTTCATGCCAAAACTGGCAACTGTATTTGCCTGCTTCCTGAATTTATTCCATTTGCTAGAGATTTGCAAAGAGAATACAAAAACTATCTTTATTGTTTTATTTATATGAAATAAAATACCTGCATTACTGCAGATAGCTAAAATTCTGTATGTTGGTAGGACAGAATGCATAGTAAAAGATTTTTTTAAGGTATCATTAAGTATGCAAGCATATGGTTATTATTTATGTTTCAGGATATACAGATATGCACAATCCCTTTGTATTATATTTTCTGTCTTCGCTTTGGACAATTTTGTTTCTTCCTCACTCTTCTATATCACTAATACCATAGGTATGAGCAAGTTCTAATTCTATACCCATATAGCTCAGTAAAGGATTGTAGTGTCTCTCTAATTTTGCAAGAGTGTTTCAGATAGTTGCCTACTGATTTACCTTCCACTTCTTTAATCAAGTACTTAAAAATTATAGTTACTTTTGGACAGCTTGTGCTCCCTCCAAAAGAGTTAGCTTACAACATGAGGGTCTTCCTAGACTCAACAGTTCCTATTTGAACAGCAGGTGGCAGCCATGGCCAAAAGTTTTTCAGCCAGCTTACCTGGGGTAAAAGTAGTGACTTTAACTGGACCATGATGACCTGGCAATTAAAAATCATGGATTATGCAATACATTCTATGCAGAGAAATCTGTGGAGATAATTTAGTAGCTACAGCTGGTGCAGAATGAGTGCTCATCCTGGTGGGAAAACTCTATAATTGATTTAGAGGTCACTGCAACTGGACATTGATAAGCCTCAAAATTCAAAACTTTACACAAAATAGCACTGGTTTATGTCACACACCATCTTGTTGTAGCCAATTCTTTATTGTTTTATTTATATGAAATATATATCCTTATATATTCTTATAATATCCAAATATCCTTAATGACTTGAGAAGGCCTACAGAATTTTCCCTTCCCTTGGAAATATATGGATGTCAGTGAGGCATCAGGCCTTCTTTGTAGTAGCCCATATGTTTTAGAATATGGTTGTTATGGGACATCAATGTAGCATCCTCTCTCCTTTCCATTTGCATAACAATGAAAACATTTTTCATCCATTGTGCATTTGGCCCTAAATATTCTATTCATCTGGACATTCTATTCCAGACATGTCAAACTCGTGATGTCACGTAACGTTGTGCGATGTATTGGGACTGTTTTGCCATTGCCAGCAATGGGGTGGGCACAGCTCCCGTGTGACGTGTCCGGCCTGTGGGCCAGCGGTTTGACACCTCTGTTCTATTCTATATACCCTATATATATTATTTGCTGATCCTGTTGTATATAGCTGAGAGTTTTACAGCTTGGGTGGTCTATGGATATTATAAATAAATAAATATTGGTAGTCTGTTCAATAATCAACATTCACCATAGTTTATATAATGTCTAGTATATCATTATCTGTAATAGGAACAGTTTTGCATGTCCTACAAACTGATTTTGAGATACTAACAACAATTACCTGTGAATAATAGAAACGATTAGCTGAAATGCTGGCACATTCTTGTAATCCTGTCATAATTGAAAAAATGTCCTCTGAGTACATTGCCCAAGTACATTTGTTTTGTAAGATAAACTTCATTATTTTTAGATCCATGTTTGGCTGTAAGAATATGCAATAATGGAGTCCTCTAATAATTGTGATATTTGTTATTTTCTCAGACTTTCCAATGTTAATACAAAACATCTTGTTGACTGAAGATTTCCTTCCAACAGTAAAATCAGGCTCCAAATATTTAAAGCCAGCCAAAGTATTTTTTTTAAACACAGGAAGCAATATTATGATCCCATAACCAGCCATTCCTCATATTTGAGGAAGTAAAAACATAGCAAAAACAATTACTAAAAATTTGATGACTTAATGGAATCCAAAACGTGCTTCCAAACTTACAAAACAATAAAGCCTGTCCTGAGTTTTATAAACTATCTGGCAGGCATTATAAGTTGAAGGAGATGAGCTTCCTTGTTCAAAAATAATAGTGAGGTTTCCTAATAGAAGGAAGGGTTGGATTGGCATATGATGAGATCTGACTTTTTTTAACACTGTTATCAATAACATGAATATGAAAGTTTCCATAAAATTCAGGTATCAGTAATTGAAGTGAATTTTTCATAAGTTTGATAATTCAAGTTCACTTAAAAATAAAGATACAACTAGTACTCCTGATTTTGTTTCTTATCTGGACTATTTTGCAGGGCAAACAGTTGCCTGCCATTATTATTAAATGTTGGAATAGTGCATATCCCAGGCTAATTTTTTCCTTAGTGCCTTAAAAAATATGGCAAGCTTACTTAGGATGCACACCTAATAGGAGCTCTGTTTCCATGATATATAGAAAGAAGGATAACAGGTTTGTGGAGTTTCCTGCTACAATAGGTTATAATATAGTCTTGTGTTATCTAGCTTATCTGTTTTCCTGATATGCTTCTAGAACTCATTTTTAAAATATTCCATTTTAATTTATTCAGCCTGTTTTAGCTCTGAACCAAATAAAATTAATAAACTTAACTACTGCTCAGAGACATTATTCTAATATTAAAAACAAATATTACTAGCAGTAAAAAAATGAATTCTGTGTTATTTATTATGATTATTTATTATGTTATTTATTATGATTATAATAAAAAAAATCTAATGCTAAACAGATTATAACTTATTTAAACTATCAAGCAGCATCATAATAAATCCAAAAAATTGGCAATTAAAATCATTACTAATAAAACTCTGCTGTCTTAGCATCTCTAAATCAGCCTTCCTAAGCCTGATGTGCTCCATTCACTCCTTAGTTCCAGTCATTAGAATTAAAACTCTAATGCTAGAATAACAACTCCCCAAACAAATTATGGGGGATACTAATTTGGGAAAGGTTTGATATTGAGAACCAGTGTGACACCAGGATTAAAACAGTAGTCTAGGAACAGGAAAACCCAGGCTCTACTTCTCCTTTAGAGATGGAAACCAGCTGGGTGGCCTTGGGCTCCGCTCCAGTCATCTACGCTCCAGTCACCCACAGGCGTTGCAACAAACCAGCTGAGAAACAAACTCCTCACTGCATCATGCATTGATAGGAAAGCACAGTCCAAGCAATTCAAGCAGACTCGGCTACTAAACAGGACAAATCCTAAGACAAATAACAAGAAGACATTAATATTGAATCTGCATTTTATTACAGGATGCAGCATGAGAAATGTAAAAATGGGAACTGCTTTGAAAGTGCCCTTTTCTTATTGTATTTTTGCTACAGTAAGGTTTGTGTTATGGTCTCTTACGCATAATTTAAAACTACACATTTCTTTACTCTTCGGAAGTGTAGAGCATTTCATAACTTCAGAAGTGGTAGGGTAAGATGTTTAACTTAGATACTATAGTCACATTTGATAGTGTAATCGTTAATCCTAGCCCTGCCAGTCTGCTGGCCTGGGACTCCTGCCTCTTTCCACAAATTGGTCACATGAGGTCTCTGCTTTTATAACCTGTGTACAGGATTACAATAGTAATTTGGGCTGCCAGGCAACAATTGCTAGGATTGCAATTGTTAAATGATAAAGTCACATGATGTCATACTTTATGACCATATTACTTAGCAATGAGAATTCTAGAAGTTACAACCAGTAAAAACATTGTTTGAAATTAACCATCACAGTTAAAGTTTTTTGTACCCAGCTGTTTGCATAGGAAAGAAAAAGTAGATATATCTGAGTTTGGGTCCTGTTGTGACTCTTTTGACCACTTACCCTAAGCCCTTGTAGGGTTGGGAAGCTACCATATTCCCTCAATCCAGAAAGTATATCTTATGTACATATCACAAGCACATAAAATTGAGCTATGTGCCATATGTCTGAGGACATGACAAAGATATTAAATGCAACACACCATCAGGAAGCAATTTTCCATCAACACATTCAAGGCTCTTTCTCATCTGCTTTCATGTGATTTAACTGAGAAGACTACTAAGAACATGAAGTGCTCAGAGTCAAGTAATGGAATAATTTATGCAACAAATACTTTGGTGATTAATTAAAAGCCGCCATTTTTCTGAAGCATATGTCGATCACTTTGCTTTGCTGATTGTTTCATCATTACTAATTGAATGAATTAATGCCCCTTTGCAATCTGACAATTTAATGGTTCCTCTTTCTTACAATAGTGATTTATTACTTTCCATGGTTTAAGTGTCATGGTTGCCTGGCTCTTATTCCAGTGATTGCATTTAATCTTTTGCAGGTAAAGCTGACCTCATTTCATGTTTCAGCCTCTTAATTGTGATGAAGTCTTCGGTTCTTCAAATGCCATCTGCACTCCAGACACACTGAAGAATAAAACATGGCAATTAAAAGAAGTCATGGCAGCTGAGTGTTTCTATTAAAAGATAATTCAGACTAAAAAAAAAATTCACTTGCTAAGGAAGCTGACTAAAGCTACTACTGCCTTCTCTGACCTGGTGCCCTAATATGTAGTTTTTAAAATTCTCATAATTTCTCAATGGATATAGATGTCCATGTTTCTTTAACTATGATGTGTAGAGGTTATAGGCTATACTGAAATCCCACTTAAGGCTGCACTGTGGGTAAGGATGTTTTAGAACTGAATTTTGCTTTGCTTTGCTTTCCATTTCTGTTCATCCACCTAACCCATGTTTGTCTATTCTCATTCACACTGTTGAATGAGAAGGTGGTAAACTATGACTAGGAGGGATTTTGCACATCTTCAGGTTCTGCACCAGTTGTTTCCATTCACAGGCTGGGACACTCGGCTCACAGTAACTCATGCTCCTGTGACCTCTCTTTTGGGTTATTGCATGAGGCTGCTCTTGTAAAGCATTTGGAAGTTTAATTGGTACAAAATGCAGCTGCAGGGCTAGTAACTAGTGTCAGATACTTGACACATGTAACAACTGTGTGAGTTGCATTGGCTGCCAGTATGTTTCTGGATGCAATTCAAGGTGTTCCTTGTCACCTTTAAAGCCCTTCATAGCATGGGACTGGGTTACCTGAGCAACTGTCTCTTCCCAGTTGTTTCTGCCTATTCACTTTGCTTTGGCAGGTTGGGCATACTATGAGTCCTATCAGCCAAGGATTGTTGGATCGCAAGGACTAGAAGAGATGTCTTCTGTGTGTAGTTCCTGCCCTCTGGAATGTTCTCCCTTCACAGGATGACCCTGACGCTCTTTCACTTTTGTAAGGCTGTGAAAACCTGGCTTTGGGACTGAGCCTTTGAATGTGTGAAGGACCCCATTTCCTGGCTATATTGACATCTAAGTTATTTGAGATGGGCAGCTATAGAAATTAAATAAATAACTAAATAAATAGTTTTATCTATATATACTACCTGTTAATCTATTTCAAAATAGATACTGCATTTGGAATTCCTGGAAATTGTTGTTCATAAAATACACGCATTATCATTGAGCTATAGCACTTTTTAAAAAGTAGATTCTTGACCTTATTGATTTGTATTTTTATGCTTTTTCTGGATCTAAAATTATGTCATACAAAACTTTGCCCTCCCAAGTTATCATAAGATATTCTTTTTTTAAGTCTAGCTTGTAGTTGTATCTAACCATTCAATGGCCACATATGGGTGGAGCAAAGAGGAATGGTGTCAGATTAAATCTTTGACTTTAAAATCCCATCCACTCTTTTTCATGTAAACTGATTTTTCTATCCATCCCCCTACTTTATTTAATTTTAAATCACCAAATTTATATTAAACTTTTAATATCAAAATTAGTGGTAGCAAAAGAGGAAAAAAATTCCTTGAGAAGTTGTATGGATCTCTAGGTTGTGTGAGGAAAATTTAATTATCATTAAAGATTAGACCACTTGTTTGTTGCAATGAAAGAATATTACATTTTTTACACATTTTTATGATGAATGAAACACAAACACTATAGCAAAATTTTTGTTCATCCTTTTATGAAAGGATCAAGCAGCAAACAGATATAGTACATATTTATTGGTCTTAAAGAAATAACTCTGATTTTAAAAAAACTGATTATTTTTACTTGCTGAAATTTAAATTTTAGTGCACTCACTTATTTAAAAATTGCAGACAAGACCCATGACTATTCATTATGCATTACTGCCAAACTTTCAAAATCAACAATAAACATTTATGAATTTATTTATCGGTTGGTTGGTTTTTTATTACTTGTAATCTACTTGAAATCAACTTTATAGACTACAAATCCCACTTGACTAATTTCACATCAAATTTTCAATATCTTTGTGGCATCATAAATGGATTTTTCTATTCTGCACAATTTGTCTACTGGGGAACTGTTCCTTCTAGTTATTTCACTGTGTTTTGGGAGAGAATGACCTTATCACAAATAGCAAAAGGAGGACTCTTTTTTCATATTCTCTCTTTAAAATTAAAGTTCCTCTATGAATCCTTTTGTGAATTTTCAGTTGAATTAAATAGAATGAAGAGGAACTATGTTATTAAAAGACTAGGATAAGATATTCATACTAATGAGATCTGCAGTTCTGAGTATTTTATTACTTCCTCCTCAGGAAGATATAATTTATTCAGCATAAATATCCAAACTGGGAAAGTCATGTCCAACAAGTGCCTTGTCAATTTCAACAGGAGGGTGTTAAAGCAAAGAAAAAAGGTAACAAAAGTCTAGAATTGAATATACTGCCAAAGGACTGGTGCCAAAAATGCATGAAGCAAAGGAAGAAGCATAAGGGCAGAAGACCTATGTATAATAGAGGACAGAACAACTGGAAAAGAATTACAACAACAAAGCGGAAATTCTATTTACAATTTCCTGTATGTCTGCATTGAAGTACAGAGCATGGAAAAAAAATAGGAAGAGGTTCTAATCCTAACATAGATGGACAAATATATTACAAGTATAGAAATTTGGTGAGATGATACATGTGATTGAAACACTGCCTTGAAAGGCTACAATTTATTCAAAAGGAACAGACTCATCAGAAAAGGAGAGATACTGTGCTTTACACAACAAAAGAATGAATGACATTAGTGTAGGATAGGGGAGATACAGCTTGCCAGTTGTGAGAAGGTTATTGATGTTCTGGCAGACTTCAAGTTGAATCCAAATCTTACAAGTTGAACACAAACAAACAAAATGATGAGGATGATGAGGATGAAGATAATATGCGATCAAGTCGTTTTCAATTTTTAGCAACCATATAAATTTTCCCCATGAGAATTTGGATAATTTTGACTTTCACATCTTCCAACGGTGCACCCATCACTACTATAGCAATCCATCCACCTTGTTACATATATGCCTACATATACTCATCAAATGCCTTTTCCTTTCCCCAAGCTCCACCCAGATTATCTTCCTGTCCAGCTTAAAGCAACAACTGAATTGATCCAGAGAGAACTCAGAAGGTACACCCCAACTGCAAGAAATATTTTATTTTTTTATTTTTTTATTTTATTTTATTTTTTTATTTTT
>JANHFS010001521.1:200641-213565 GCA_032467975.1 Trimeresurus albolabris
CCCATTAAAACTGAGCAATCGATTCCTCCCCTTAGATGGAAACATGCAGACCCACAACCTCCCCCTCAAAGAAAAGAGTCAGTGAAGCTGTTTCGTCCTGGCATCTCCTTCAATGTCTCCAGAGATATTTATGATGCCCAGTCTGCCAGTTTTCTAGAACAATATTTTCTGAACTACTTATGTTACTGGCTAATTTAGAGTTTGCAGGATGGATATAGAAGCAGGAAGACATTCTTGTCTAGCCACTGAAATAATTTAAATTTCAATAGCAAAGAGAAGGTCTAAGAAGCAGTTAGAGAAGAAAGTTGACAGCAACTATTTCTGCCTCAATAATTATTTGCTGACCTATTCTGGCCAAGAGCAGCTAGATCACCTCCCATTTGGATTACTTAAAGGGATTACTGATATTGCCACATTTGAGGAATTCTTCTTTCCTTTGCAAACTAACCAGTGAGCTTCTAGGGTTAATCTAGAACACGGGTGTCAAACTCGCCGTATCACATGACGTGTTGCGATGTATTGTGACTTTTCTTGCATTGCAAGAGCTGGGGTAGGCGCAGCCTCCGTATGATGAAACTGGCCCGTGGGCTGGCAGTTTGACACTCCTAAAATCTTGATAGGATTATTTGATAACCACCTTTGTATAATGTATGGTGTTTGGTATATCTCTGAATGTAAGAACGGAAATGTGTCAGGCTTTCTATATTTCCATTTCCTTTTCTACAAATCTACACAAATTTTCCTATCTTGGCTTCTATCTTCTTAATGTACTGCTACTCATTCTTGAAAGCAGTGTTCTAAAAGCAGGTGAATGAATGAAATTATTTATAAAGAGACCTAAGAGACTTATGAATGAGATATGTCTCAGCAACATGAAAGGTATTGCTTTTAAAATTCATAAAAGAGTCACAACTACTATCATGCTGGAGCTGACCCACAGTTTATTTGGGTTAGGCTTGCCATTGCGATGGCTTCTGAATTTCAGAGAAATTGTGTTGTTTCTTTTTAGCATCAAAGCCAGTAGTAGACAAGGCTTATCTTCTTTTCTATGTTTTATTAATTGTCTTTCTGAAGCTATTAGCATTTTTTAATCTTGCAATAAGACTGCAGAAGGGGAACACAAGCAGCAGAGATGTGGGCTGGAATTGCATGTTTGACATTTTCAATGTTGTATGGTCTTTCTTTTTCAGCTAATTGTCCTAAAATCAAGAAGACAGAAATACACTTCAATTGCATATTGTTTTAATGTCTGAGGTGCTTTTTTCCCCTTGATATCAGAGCTTTTCATTTCTTTGACTACAATGTTCAAACTTCTTAAAATAAGCTAGATTTAAAGTTTTTCCATATCAAATAATGGAGCCCAAATACTTGTATAAGCTACTAATAATGAATAGGCTAATCTGAATTTGCAGAAGAATACTCTCCAAGTGTTCTAGGTAACCACATCTTCTCACAGCAGTCACTTAGCAATTACAGAAGATCAGCAGTGATCAGATGGTCCCAGATAGTTTGAAGATTGACATTATGGATAACAAGTTTTGCCTCCAATTTGTTATGTGCTGATCCCACTATGGAATACTTCAAGTAATATTTCAGAGGCTGATAAAGAAATGTTATTGATGTTCTGTCAAACATTTATTAGGTCTATAATGGAATATGGATGTCAAGCATATTTATCACCTTCATATACTGAATATTCTATAGACATTATCCAAGCAAAGGCCTCGAAGCTGATTTGTGGAGCCTTTGTTACCACTGTTTGCAAAATTATACAGAAAATAATAGGGGATTGGCCTGCATCTCTGAACAGGTATATGCTGGATCAGTCTTTATGGTTAGGTTGAAGGCAAGATCAAGAAAGTTTAGCAATAATACATAATGCAAATTGATATGTATATAATGTCTCTGTGATGCAAGAGATTATTTATTAGTCTCTCTGTTTAATTTGTACAGCTAAGAGGCCTGGTGGCTCAGCAGCTTAAAGATGGCTGGATTTGTCAGCCGGCGAAGGTCAGCTCTGTGCATTCCAGCAGTTCAAGCCCTTGCACTGTGTGATGGAGTGAGCTCCCATCACTGACCTCACCTTCTGCCAGCCTAGCAGTTCAAAAGCATGCAAATGCAAGTAGATAAATAGGTACCAGTCATGAGGGACTAACAGCAGAAGGAAGAAAGCAACTGGCATCAGATTTGCCCAAATGCAAAAACTGGCAGAGAAAAATGCCAGATTATGCTGACATCTCTGCAGAATACTATTAGCTGTTTTCTAATGCAGAGCTAGTTCACTCTCTGTGATGCACCTGGATAGCAGGCAAGCATGAACTGAACAAACTAGCAATTTTAGGCAACCAAACTACTACTCTGTATTAACAATGTAGACTCCTGGCTTTCATGTGCAATGTCATATGCTAAATAAATAAATAATTGTATAGCTACCATCTCAATAAATGTCTCTGAGTACTAAAATTAAAAATACAAGGAAAGTATCACAAACAATATCACTTCACAACCAGAAGATGGGTTCTTCACTTACCTCATACTTCGCTGATGCCCCCTGTCTCCTGCCCCAGCCAGGTTTCTATAATTCTATAATTCCTGCTGCTGAACACCAGGTTAGCAGTGGACATGAGATGCCAGCTCTCATGTCCACTGCTGACCTGGTGTTCAGCAGCAGCAGCAGCCAATAAACTGGGTCTTCGAAAGTCTGCCAACCAGGGCCCAGAAATTAAACTGAGAGGCTGAAACAGAAGAACAATATACCTGTGGCACAGATCTCAAGAGTGGCCCATCCCACATCTCCCATCACATCTGCCCTCACCCATCACATAGCTTACCCCATTCCTCCAATGATTTTCCCTCTTCCCTGCCCAAATTGGTCCATATATAGGCCCAGCCCAATCTATCTCATACAATTGTCAACCACACCCAGGACCCACTATGTCCAGAGGCATTCCCACCAAGCACTCAATGCAGAGGCATTCCTGCCAAGCACTCAATGCCTCCAGCTAACTAGGGACCCCCTTACTTCCATGCACCCTCACACAATGCCTTTGGCCAGTTCCTTTTTACCAGATAATCACCAATCTAGTTCTCAACCAAAGTCCTCTCAAGTAAAGTCCTTTTCAGTTATGATAGCTTACACTTCAAAGCAGCACACCCTAAGATGGCTGCTATAAGGTTCCTTCCAGATCCTAGCCAGGAAAAAGCAAGATGGTTACCCAACAGGATGGAGATATAAAAACTGCAGCTAAAGGACATAGGCAAACACCAGCATCCCAGACCAGCCCCTTTTCCACCTTAGCTAAATCACCAACATCTACACATCCACAATCAAATTGAAAGGCAGTGACCATCTATTTTCTTCCTACAACCCAACAACAGACTTTATCATTATCGACTGTGCCAGCCTTTTTCCATCACTGAGTGTTACAAAATGTATAAGATCCCATCCAGAGTGAAATAGCTGATTTGTCATTGGCAGACCAACAATCCAGATACCACCAGGTCCAGAAAAACAGTTCTACACACAATGACTCAGGTAATATGCTGGGCACCATGTTCAATTCTGTCACAAACCACCACAAGGCCTGGCAAAGATTCAAACCACATGACTGAATCCCACCAGGTCTGGTAGAAAAGTGACCCAGGAAGACTCTTATACTACCTAGTCCAACTTCTTCCACCATCCATAACATTGTAAAAACTTCCAAACCCCCGTCCTCACAAGTCAGTGAGATGGGTGGCTATATAAATTTGATTATAAATAAATAGATACATCCAAAATAATAGGGAGAACAAGAATATTCTTGTTCCATGTTATGGAATCCAAAATTCAGGCCCTTATATCTGATCTTTGGAGTCAATACTGTGCCATCTATACTGTGGTTCAAGGAAACCATCATTTGGGAAAACAACTGCAGTGTTTTATGTTCCTGCTTTTATAGTTGATAAGAATTTTCACTTGTCAGACTGACTTTTAATAGCATTCTTGTTAGCTTTGGATTGCATTAGGAATCTCCAAACTAAAAGAATTGTAATACTTTCTAATTCTTTGTCAGGGTTAATGGCTGTCCATAACGAGGAGAGGGAAATAAAAATGATCAGGTGAATGAAATTTGGTTTCTGATTACAGAATTGCAGATAGTGGGTTTTTCAGTTTACCTCTGTTGAATCCTAGCCCATATGGGTATTTTTGGAATGAAAAGGTAGTTCATGCAGCTAAGGAGGGTTTATGTCATGCTGTTTATGTCATTTATCTCCTTTGGAGATCAAATGCAGGCTTAAATGAGAGATTAGAGATGAATGGCAGAGATAGTGGGACTTGCAACATACTGGGAAGAGAATGTACTCTTTCATTTGTCTTTTGACTGATTTTCTGGGTTTGGATTGCCTGTTGGTCTTTTCTGAGTTTTATTGGGCATTGTACATTAAGAAGGAATTTCTTCAATATTGGAAGGGATGCAACAGGACTTGTGATTTTGTGGCATGAAAAATCAGATCATGTTCATAGTTGTTTGCTTTATGAAAACAGTAGAATCTGCTATTTCAGTGACAATCTGATTTGGGTGTCCCCTAGGGATCTTAGAAGCAGAGGAGGGAATGAAAGGGTCATTAAGACACCACAGTGCAAATTCTGTGACTTGTATTTGTGACTGATGTTGAAATGTAAATAAAATAGACTAGAATTTGCATAGTATTGCATAATAATGGTTACATCTTTTTTGTCATCATGGATTGCAGCGAATACCTATGCAGTTTTTGAATTTCATCTTTAAGTACTATTTGTGATTTATTGTAATTAATTAGATTTATATGTTCTTTCAGTGAATAGTGATAATATAGCCTTGCTGACTTTACTTCCACCTTTTTCGCAGAATAGAAGATTAACAAGTCAAAAAAGATGGCAATTATTTGTTACTTCTCCAGTGAAAAGATTTCCATTAGAACAGCAGGTACATTAGGGACTGATGCTGAAATAGTTGTTTAACACACAGCTTGGATTTTCAACATTTATTCCCTGCTTCTTTTCCATCCCAGCCTCTTCGTTCTAGCCCCATCAAATGGTAAGATTATCTTTCACTTTCTGCTGTCTGAGTATGAATACAATTCTACAGTTGGCTTAGAGCCCAACCCCTGAGTCGCAGCCCATTTGGAACAGGGGCGCAGCCCATTTGGTGGTGACATGCGAATCTTCTCTTGTATGAGTGGTGGGCGCTTGTGCACATGTGTAGCTTCATTTGTGCAAGCCATCTCCTCTCCCCTCCCCCCCCAGCCTGGCCACCAAGTCTGAAAGGTTGGGTACCACTGGCTTATACTTTAAAAAAAATATGTAATATTCTAATTTGGTCTTGGTTGAAATGTCAATATTTTATTTATTTAAGAATTATTCCCCAAAATATTAATATATCTATAAGATCTTTATATAATTACAAAATGGAGAAGGAATAGAAAAAGATAAGAGATAGTACCTTTGCTTATTTTCCAAAGAAAGAAGGAGAGTGATCTTAGACTGGAGGTCTGGATATGACCAAAGCTCTAAAAGCAATCAAGAATATAGCAATGATTTAGTAGTTAAGAAAATTATTGGTTTGCTTTTCTATCTTTTTTAATGGTAAAGTAGGATGGGAAGATGTCACCTCTGAAATTGTGCAACCAGAATTGGTGCTACCAATTTTTGATGCACATGATCAGATTGAAACTATATCAGTGGTCCATCCTCAAAGATCAGTTGCCAGTATTAGATATGTGATATAGGGAATATCTGTGTTCTCAGAAATAACCAGCCATATTTTATAGCAACTAACTGTGAGGAGGTTTACAGCAGGGAAATAAACTTTTTGTTTCCTTAGGCCAGTGGTGGGATTCAGCTGGTTCGCATCGGTTCAGCAGAACCAATACCTAATTTTTTGTTGAATTCAGCGAACTGGTTATGATAAATTTGTGTTTTCCAGAACACATCTGCTTTTCATTCAAATTTCTTCCAGGCAGGGGGAAAAAAAACCTTCCCCAAAAGTCCAAGAGAGGAGCAATGGAAACCAAACCACCTTCTATCATGTCACTCGAGCGAAAACAAGGTGGTGCTTCTCAGAGGTAATTTCAGGAATGGACGCTTCATCCCTCTAGTTTCCCAATTGGTGCATAAGGGAAAGGGGGTGAGGCCACCAAGTATTAGCTGGGGTTGTGATTCTGGAACTTTTTCCTGTCTAGCTATACAGAGTGCAACTAATGAAGAGTGGGAAAGCTCTTAAAGGGTTCTGTGATTTCATGCATTAAACTCCAGTGTAGTTCTTTGTAGCAGAATGGGCTTTCCTATTTTATACCAAGACCTATGATTTAAATTTAAATAGCAGATTTCATGTATCAAACCTTAGTTTAGTGTTTTAATATAATAAGCACTGTTTAAGTGACAGGTGCTATTTGAGATGACAAATAACAGTTCAGGGGCAGCAACCTGTGGCTTCATATAGCAAATCTTATTTAGTTAAGCAATTTTGTCATTTTATGGAGTAAACTGTTATAAGTAGCAGAGATTTCATCAGCTGTTATTCCAGAAACATTGGTTTTAGCCCAGAGATATGAAATTGCATATACTAAACACTGATTTAGTCAGAGATAACTTCTATATGGGTAGTCCTTAACTTACAACCATTCATTTAGTGACCAGCATTGGAAAAAGTTGTGATGTGTTGCTATGTAAATAGTTGTGATGTGTTGCCATGTAACTTCCATTGTTAGTACTTTATATTTTTTTCTTTTTCCCCATGTTCTGGGATTATATATTCTTTTGTTCCCTTATATATTTCTCCTTTATTCTTGAAATACCTTATTTCTAAATACTGATACTGATGTAGTTTATATATATTGTTTGAATCATGATATTTTTTCTACTTAAGCAATAGCAGCTTATTTTTGTGATATTTTTGTCTTGTCCCAGCTATTGGCTTATCTTTTACAATTTTTCTTTCGATTCTAATTAATGCCTACTCTTCATTCTATAATTTCCTCTGGTGATTATAGTAATATGTTATAAAACTTTGCATTCTTTGTTACATGACCTTGCTTGGTTATTGATGCATACACTTTTCAATAGGTTTTTGTACAATATCTTGTACATAAAGGGTAATGTCCATAAATAAATAATATATTAAAATAAAACATTTAATTATTTTTTTTGCAGTAGCTCTTAAAAGGATGAAAAGGCAACAGAATTTGACATATTTTTTCAATAAGAAACCAAAATCGGAATCGGTTGTATCAGAATTGGCCTTGGATGATACAAAACAGTCACAAGCACAACCACTCCAACTTGAAGAAAGCAGCACATCAATTATTGAAATAAAAAACGATAACAATTCCAAAATTGAAAATAGTGCAAATTGTGCAAAGTATGATTTCACAAAAGAAAAAAGTGTTCATGTGTCAAAAGAATGGGAATGTTTTCAGAGTGAGGCATCAGGGAAAAATAAAGAGATACAACAAGCTTCTCTAAGGAAAAAAAATGAAAGAACATTTTTCATCAAAAGCTCATAACATTTGTAACTTAAAACAATGTGAGCAGGATTCAATAACAGAAGTAAATAGATATGATGAATGAAAAATATTTACGTACTACTTGTAGAATATTTAATACAGTTTACAGCCTGGCAAAAAGATGTAAACTATTCTCAGACATAGAAGGGAAAATTTAAAATGAATTAGATATGGGAATAGGGTTATATTCACATAAAACTGCTGTGAAAGTAATTGATTTCATTGCAAAGGAATTTAAAAAAGAAATATTTACTAAAAATATTGAAAATAATCTGAAAATATGTTTGATTATTGAGGAAGCCTCAACGATATCTTGCAAACCAGTTATTATACTTTTCTTAAAAGTTGAGGATTCAGTTATATCACCAGCAATTTTTGTTAAGCTAGTTGAATTGGAACAACAAGATGCAGAGACAAAATGTTCTTCAGCTATGGAAAGTTCAAATAATGTTGGGCTTACTAAGAACTACCTAGAAAAAAAATTAATAGGATTTTGCTCTGATGGTACCAGCATTATGCCTGAGAGAAAATCTGGAGTGAGCACTAGGATAGCAAAAGAGTTTCCAAACATAATAATATGGTACTGTTTAAACCATCACCTCCATCTTGTTTTGGATAATTTGATAAAGGAAATAAAGCAAGTAAATCATTTAAAAATATTTATTGATAAGATATATACTATTTTTCATCAATCCAATAAGAACCAAATTGAACTTACCAAAATATCAGAACAATTTGGAATTGAAATTATAAAGTTTGGTAGAGTTTTGGGACCAAAATGGGCTGCCTGTAGTTTAAGGTCAATCCTAGCTGTGTGACTTATCCAGCGCTACATCACTATTTTTATTCAAATGAAAAGTACTTAGGTATGGCTGCCCATCTTGAAAATATATATTTTATAACTGATTTTGGCATTGATGATTGATATTTTAAATGAAATTTCTCTTCTTTCAAATGCACTGCAAGCAAGAAATATAGATATAATAAAGGCTAAAAAACTCATGATAAGATCTATTAAAGCATTTCAAATGCTTGGAAAGGAAAAGGATCCATATGAAAACAAAGTAGATGAATTAATTAATTCAGAAACCTTCAAAAATATAAAATTTGTGGAAAATAATCAATTTGTCAGGCTTCCTTGGGAAAGACTTTTAGAAAACATAACAAATTTGAAAAAAAGCCTAATGGATTATGAAAAGCAAGTTGTAGCCAATTTCAAGATAGGAATAAATTACAATTTCTCAATTTTTTGGAGCTAGATTATTGGACTATTGAAGAAGTATTAGTTCCATGGAAAGCAGCAGAAGAACAATTGCTCGTATTTAATGACATTTTTACTTACCAAATTGATATTAATGATTATTGAGATTTTGTGCAAAATGTTTTTAAAAATACCCAGAACCATGCAATTCCTGAAAGTGTTCAAAGAACTAAAAATATTGTCAGAACAATTGTTGTAAGTTCAGCAGAGGTGGAAAGGAGTTTTTCAAAGATGAACATAATATGTTCGGAAAACAGAAGTTGCCTAATTGTTTCTAATATATCAAACACAATGACAATTAGTCTAATCAGCTTACCTCTAAAGGAATGGGAACCTACTCCTATAGTGAAAAGATGGTTAAGGATAAATCACACAGCCAATGATGCTCGGATAAAAGTGAAGAAAATTGCAAGTGAGGACGCCAATCAAGAAGCAGTATGAAAATATCTTAAATACCAGTTTTATTGTTTTTTGTCAGGTATTATTTAATATTTTTTCATTAATATTTTAAAATACTTCCTTATAACAATCAAGTTTTCTGTACCTATTTTATTGTTCTTATTTAAGTATTAAATTCATGGAATAATAAACTACCTTTCGGTATATCATTTATTTATACTTAAAACAGTCATTAGGGCAGAGAACCGGATGTTAAATTATTTGGATCCACCAATGCCTTAGGCTACTTGTAACTGAGAAGATATACAGGATTTCTCTATTAACAATGTTCTTTTAAAAAAATTGCTTATGTCTAACTAACTTCTGATTGTGAAAACAAATGAAATCATTAATATTATTATTGATTTATATTGGTAGAATTAAAAAAAATTCCATGTATCTATAGCTGGATTCAGTCACAGAAGATATTCACTCTTAATTTGCTGTTGAACAAATTAAAATGACTATAGTGAACAGTAAATTACATGATGACAGTGAAAGAGACTTTCCTATATTTGTTATGTGTCTTTAATTTTGGAAAAGATTTTTGTGCCTATTAAATTTAATACAAGGCAGTTGAAAAATAAAGTTTCTTAAAAATAGATTATGATGTAATTTTATGTGGAGACATAATACTAATTAAAATTTTAAACAAATTAGGTAAAATTAATTCTGGAGATTAGAAATTAATCTTTTCAAAATGGTTATGGTCATCAGCATATGACTTTTGATCACTTAAGGGCAGATATAGCATGTTGTATTAATAGTGCCTTCGGTAGTATTTTTTAAAAACTCATTTCTAGTTAGATAACACTTCTGGGATTGCTGTAGAATTGAACCTTCTTAATTAATTTGATAAACATTAATTTTCTAGCCTTTCATAATTATGAATTTGGCATAGCACTGGCACTGTTTTTATCAAATCTGAAAATGTTTCAGACAGTTTAAGAATATTATGACTCTAGCATTTTGATCCAGAGCATTAAACATATTAAAATATACAAGCTTTTGGATACGAAAGCTCCTGCGTTCATCTTAGGGAATGTTAAATTTCATTTTTGAAGCCTTTTACTCAAAATAATACTAGAATAGAATAAAATAAAATAGCACTGTATAGTACTGCACAGCACTGGCATGGGCCTGTTTTAATCAAAGGTTTTTTGTTTTCATGATGAGAGAAAGAGATTGCCCCGAGAAAGCATATGAAGGCGAGAGACCTATGCACTGCCATTTTCTAGCCCTCAGGAGATGAAACTAATAATCCTCAAACTGAATGGGGCTTCCAACAACTGCCTTTAAATAAAAGAAACTTCATTGGTTTTCAAAAAAGATATAAAATTAAAAGATTAAAAAAAACTTTTTTATTTAAAATAAGTGGGAAGCAAGCAGAATCACACAGACAATTAAATCACAAATGTGCGTATAAAACAATGTGGAATAATGCTGAATAAAAAAATATCTGCTTATACATTCTTGATCATTCAAGCAAAGTCATGGGCCAGAACATGTTTCAAGGACAAAATGTTCTACTTCCGATAGGATTGCAATTTATTTGCTTTTCAGATTATTGTCCTAAAAATTAAGAAGATAAAAGCATATTGCAATTGTTCAAAATTGTTCCAACATTGTAATATATTGTCCAGGTATCAAACTTTTAGTTCTCTTAAATGTAATTTTCAGAGCTCATAAAACAGTTTTTTTCCCCTCAACAGATAATTGATCAAGTTTTTGTGAAGACCATGGCCACTGAAATAGATAGGTAATTAGAAGCGTATCTATCTGCATAAGAGAATATTCTCATTCAACGTTTTCTAGAAAACCCCTGTCTTGAAGCTCAAGCAAGCTACAGTACTAAATTTGGGGACTAAAATTGCAAGGGTTTAACTTAGATATACTTTTTGGGTTAGCTTGGGTTGCTAATCTCTTAAGAATTTCATTATACTTTCAAATTGATCCCTAACATCTAGAAGGGTTTATGCTAAAAAGCCTAGTTATTTCATAATAATTTGAATCGTATAATTTTTTTTAAAAAAAACCCTCAGACCTCGATTATAGTTGAACAAATATGACCTTTGGTATAAATATGTAATAAAACCTTTATTTTTATATGGGAGAAACATGTAGATATACTGCTATAATTTAGCCTGCAATGTTTTTATTTAATTTTATTAACTGATTTTTATTTAAGAAATTATCAGCTTACCATTATCTATATAAATGCAGCTCTGTGTGACTGTCCATGCCATTATACAAAGGCTATGAGCAGAAGAGATTGTAACTCTTTAATGAAGAAAAAGAAGCACTTCAAAGCAATAAGCAAAAATTGATTTTTGAACCTGAAAAATGATACATAGTAGGAAGATTCTGGTTTTTTAAAACTGTTTTTAGGGAAAGAGACTAGTAAGTGAAGGATTCTATTATTATTACTACCATTATTATTATCTTTATCACTTTCTTTGTTAGCAAAGAAAGATTTGATTTAGAAAATGGTGCAACTGGATGAATACTAGGGCGGATCTATGACATCAAAAAGCTAACATCAGCCCATATTTTCTGAGGATTTCCAAACAAGCTTATTTCACTTTGCTTGATTGTATTGTGCTATTAGTATTCAGACCATGTTAGAAGAAAGCAGAAAGGGCAGTGTTAGAGGTTTCATTGTGCTTGTTTGGGAATTGAAGCATAAGCTGACATTGTGTAGTAGAGCAGGGAAATGCAAGCAACACAGTCCATAAGTCAACACTTTTGTAGCTCTACCAATTGAGTTCCTAAATGATGCTTTTCTGCTCAGTATTGTTCCCAATTTTCATTTTGTGCTCCCAAGATACATTTATTTGATAACGCTCTACATTTCTGCCAAATATCCTGTGAAGTAGCCAGTGTCTGACCTCCATGCATCCAAAAACTGCATCTCCCTAAATCCCTTAACTTCTTGAAGAACTTTCATAGACAGCAGTTATCTGTTTATATAGTCTGACCTTAGGGCAAATAGTATCTTACAATAGTGATTTCAACTGGGAAACTAAGATTGGGATGGGGATTATTAGAAATGCCCTCTGCCCTGTGGCTGTCATTTAAGGGAGAGTTTTAATAACAGTTATCCTTCTAACTGATATAGTTTTCACCTTAAATCTTAAGGCATGCTGTACCCTTAAGCTGCTTCTGTCCTAGGCTCATGCTGACTTGTTTCTAAGCAGTTTAAAAAACTCCTGTCTATAATGAATCAATTTGGCAACAGCTTGTATGGTATTTGGTCCAAACAACATGTTATCACATCTGTCCATTGAGCAATTTCTATTCTGCTGTGATTTTGCATCTTTTCTGTTTCAGAAAAGCAAGACAGTACCAGTTGTTTCCTTCTTTTGGGTGGATCTTGTTGCATATACATATATGTATCTACATACATAAACAAAGAGAGAGATGTACATGCAAACACACACATACACACGTATTTATACGAATATACATATGCACATGCACTAAGTTAAACTGACTTTATGTAGAAAGCATAAAAAGCACATATATGTAGGTACAACAATTCATTTTTAAAAAAAGTTTCTTACTATAATAATAATAATAATAATAATATTTAATTTATATGCCGCCCTTCTCCAACAGGAATCAGGGCGGCGTACAGCATATTTAAAAACACAAAATATACAAAATATTACAAACACCCTTAAAAGCCAAATTAAAAC
>JANHFS010001525.1:0-12403 GCA_032467975.1 Trimeresurus albolabris
TGGTAAGCTAGAAAAAGGTGGAATAGACAACATCACCACCAGATGGATCTGTAGCTGGCTGACAAACCGTACTCAATGAATAGTCCTCAATGGTACTACATCCACATGGAGAGAGGTAAGCAGCGTGGTATCACAAGTAC
Source organism: Trimeresurus albolabris (assembly GCA_032467975.1). Classification (NCBI taxonomy): domain Eukaryota; kingdom Metazoa; phylum Chordata; class Lepidosauria; order Squamata; family Viperidae; genus Trimeresurus; species Trimeresurus albolabris. The sequence goes on from JANHFS010001525.1 coordinate 141, forward strand.
TCTGCCCAGTACTCTTCAGTATCTTCATTAATGACTTAGATGAGGGAATTGAAGGGGAACTCATCAAGTTTGCAGATGACACCAAACTGGCAGGAGTAGCCAACACCCCAGAAGACAAACTCAGAATCCAAAAAGATCTTGACAAACTTGAACAATGGGCCCTATCCAACAAAATGAGTTTCAGTGTGGAAAAAAGCAAAGTTTTACATTTAGACAGGAAAAATCGAAGGTACAAGTAGAGATTGGGTGAGACCTGGCTTAAAAACAGTAACTGTGAGAGGGACCTTGGAGTCCTAGTGGACGATCATTTAACCATGAGCCAGCAGTGTGCGGCAGCAGCCAAAAAAGCTAATACAATCCTGGGTTGTATAAACATAGGCATAGAATCAAGATCATGTGAGGTATTAGTACTGCTTTAAAAACCCTAGTAAGACCATACCTGGAATGCTGCAGCCAATTTTGGTCACCATATCACAAAAATGATGTTGAGAGTGTGGAAAAAATTCAGAGAAGAGCAATTAAGTTGACTAAAGGCAGGGAGACTAAAACGTACGAAGAACGGCTGCAGGATTTGGGTTTGGCTAGTCTAAAGAAAAGAAGAAATAGCAGTATTCCAGTATTTGAGGGGCTGCCACAAAGAAGAAGGGGTCACGTTATTCACCAAAGCACCAGAGGGCAGGACAAGAAACAATGGTGGGAAACTGATCAAAGAGAAAAGCAACCTGGAATTAAAGAGAAACTTCCTGACAGTGAGGACAATTAACCAGTGGAATAGCTTGCCCCCAGAAATCGTAGGTGCTCCATCACTGGAGATTTTTAAAAATAGGCTAGACAGTCACTTGTCTGAGATGGTATAGGTTCTCCTGCTTGAGCAGGGGGCTGGACCAGACGGCCTCCAAGATCCTTTCCAGTTCTATTCTATTCTATTACTGCTGAAGCATATTTTCCATTAATTTCAAAGGGCCTTACTTCTAACTCAGTACTTATTTAAATGACAGCCCTGGCAGGGACAGCATCAGCAACAAAGGAGAAGTGCTTTTTTTACTTGCACAAAAAGACATACAGTTAGGATCAAGTTTAGGGTTGACATGTTTTGTCCAAATGGAGCCCAACTTTCATTTGATTATTAGGCTTCCTTTGAATGCATCTGGATTGGAAGTGCTGGATATACATGGCATAGGGTCAGGTTGTTTGTCTCTCCCCAAGGATATCTTCCTAGGTTAAATAGAGTGGGCACATTCTAGGGTCCATCCCTTAAGTGTTGTCATCTGATGGGACATAGGAATCTATTATATGGATTGATTGATTGATTGGCAATGGTAGGTCAAGTTCCTGATTGTTTTGGGTTTTTTTGTTTTTGTTTTTATTATTGTTGTGAGCCACATAGAGTTGTGTTTTAAAAGGTGGGCAGATAAATAAAGGAATGAATAAAGTATGCTGCTTGGATTAACATTGAATAGTTTGAAGTCTCTGGATTTATCAAGTCTTAAAAAGAATTTCTACCAGCAAACTGTGGAACACTTCCCCCCCCCAAGGATAATATCACTGGTGAAGATTGACTCCATGTATGAAGTAGACATATGATAGAAATAAGTTGACTGTAGAAATCATGCATCAAACTTGTAAAATTACTTATAATATAAAATAGTTTTTCTGAAGTCAAACAAAATGTGGGTAAATATGTATGTGGTTGTGGTGTTTTGTTAGTTTATTTATTTTGACACAGTTTTTTCTTTGCTTAGACTGTGTGCATATATGAGTGAAATTTTTTTTAATGTATTCTCAGTTTTAAAACTGAGTTTATCTCAGTTCTGCTAACTACATGAATGTATCTATTTTTTGATAAAAAGTGTAGAGGTGATTTGCTGTGCATTTAATTATTTTTTGCAGGAACAAATGTGTGAATTTGGAGTTGAACCACTCTGACTTATAGTCCCCAAGTCTTATCAGTTTCTGTCTGAAAAGCTATTGAAGCAGAAAAATGAGGATTCCAAAGAGTAGTTTTAAATTCTGGACTTTATTTCCCACTTTATAGTTAGGCTCCTTAGTAAAGATGGCTCTTCTACCATTACCAGTTTTTCATCTTGTAGATGAGAGCAGTGTGAATAGCTATGCCACTGAAGCAATCATTTTGAAAACTCTGCCTAATACAATTCAGTGGTTTTTCCAAAAATGTAACTGACCTCCCAAATTGTAGGATTCTTGATATATTGTAATCTATAAATATAGATGTGTTGCAAAAGCAGACAGCTTAGTAGTGTTTGCATATGCAAACAAAAGGGTCTGATAGTGTAACTTCAGTAGAGCGAAAAGGGAATATGATATGCTCTTCATATCTGAAGTCAATATTTTCCTGTCAGACAGTTTGAAATCCAAAGTGGAAAAATATTAAAATAATATAGATAGTTCCCTTTAGCTGATGATGCAAGCAGTGGATACAAAAGTATTCCTGGAATTTTGATGTTTTTTTTTCTCCCAGAAAAGAATTATAATAATAGTAATAGATCTAAGAAAATTAGCAACTATTTGGGGTTCTGACTGTTGACCTGATTATTTAGAATTATTGACTCTTTAATTAATTTAGTTGAAATATCAGGAAAAGGAACTACTGATCTTTTTTTTTCTTTTCTTTTTAGGCTCCTTCATGATGGTGAATAGTTCTGGGAGGGCATCTGGGCAAAAGGCCCACTTGCTTTTACCAACACTGAAGGAAAATGATACACACTGCATTGATTTCCATTACTACTTGTCCAGTCGTGACCGTTCCAGTCCTGGATCCTTGAATGTTTATGTGAAAGTGAATGGTGGACCTCAAGGCAACCCTATCTGGAATGTCTCTGGGCTTGTTACAGAAGGTTGGGTGAAAGCAGAGCTTGCTATCAGTACTTTCTGGCCGCACTTTTATCAGGTACACTTGAGATTTCTTTTCTTTTTACCAAATTAGTAGGCAACCTGCAGCCTGTGAGCCACTGTGGCTTTTTAAGAGATTAGCAAATTGCTCATTTTCTATTGGGTTTTACTTTGTTATTATCACTTTTTCAATTTTGCAATTGGAGGTGAGAAAGGGGTAAAATATTTTCTGTTAAACGAACTGCATTCACTAACAATAAACAACTAATTTTAGTCCAATCTTCTTTAGTGGCATTTCTGCATCGCAACCTACTCTTTGGGGATCTTTGAGGAGCAGGAAAAGGATGATAATAATGCAGAATTCAATCTAGATTCTGTCACTGGGACCTGAGGTTTAATCTTCTGAGCTTTCAGACTTGTGCTGGAGCCCAAAGTTCAGAAGACTAAACCTCTGGTGCCAGTGACTGACCAGACTGGATCTTGCAACATTATCCTGGGACACTATATTTGCCTTCATTTGTGTAGGAATAATAATAAGAAAATTAACTAAAATGACCACAATTCACAAATAAAATACAGTATATGAATGTATTCTAACACCATAACAGCTAAAATCTACTGATCTGTACAGTCTGGGTTTCCTTGCCATACAGAGTATCAGACCAATCTCAGGCACTGTGTACACTACATTCAATTGAAATGAGATTTTTTTTAATCCATCCATTAGGAACCTAAGCAGTAAATATGACAGGTAGTGCTAGGTTTTTATAACCTTGGATAGTCAAGCATATTCAATCATTTACAATAGATATTTTTTCTCTTATATTCAGCATGCTTCTTGAATATTATACCATTCTTTTTCATCGGTAACCATGGTCATATGACTGAAGGAAAAGTGGCACCTAGAGAAATTGAGGAGCAGAAAGAAATGGACAGAGACTATCCCAAATCTTGTTTTGGATATGCCTACTTTTGGAATGACTTTTGAAGATTACCCCTAAAGAAATGAGACATCTGGTTTTTTCCTATGATTTTTTCTCTCTGAGAGAGAGAAATTAGACAACAAATTAGATAATTGTGTTATGACTGAGCCATTTGTTTGAGAGATGCCAAAATCACAGTGACTAATATCATCTTTTATACAAATCATTTGGAACAACCTGAAAAATATCTCTGTGTGAGTGAGTGTGTGTGTATCCATATACACATACATATGTATTAATCACTTACTGTGCAAGATAAATATTTCAGAGTAATGCTATGTAGATCCCCAAAAAGAAGTAGGAAATAGTGTGCCCCCAAAATTAAAAGCATGAGATAAAAATAAATACAGGTAAAGGTAGTTGACACTAAAATGCATTGATTTTAGTACTGATTATGTTACTGACTTTGGGTGATGAAATGTCTGCAAGAAAACAGCCAAGTTCAGAGAGCACTGAAGACCCTTCATGACACTAAAATGGTTCAGAAAACATTGTTTCTGCCATGTCTATACATTGCTTCATGTATGCTTTAAATTTCTCACTTTTTTCTTTTTGTGGATCTCAGCAACTCTATCCAACCATGGTTTTCTTAATATTGCTCTCAATTGATTCAATCTTCCTTTGTATGTTATAGAATTAGGACAATCCAACAGCCCTATCCAACACTTCTAGACTACTGGCAGCTTTTAAAAGCTTTATTCTAGCAACATATGAACATCCATCTTTTAGATCTTACATATGAAAGATCCTTCTTGTTGCCAGACAATGAAAGAGCACGGGAAATCACCTTGGAGTGTCCTTCAGGATGAATCTTGATGGAATCAAAAATGACACTTCAGATGTCTCTTATCTCCAGTCCTTTTTTATACATATAAGCAATGCTGAATTGCATCATCTTGATTGCCTCACATATTTTTTCCTTATCATTTGTTAAACTCTGATAGTTAGCCATCTTATCAAGATGTTGTTTTTATAACCGTTCCATAACCATAGGGAGTTGAAGAATCTTATTAGAAAAAAAATATTTTCAAGGATTCTATATCCTTTCATAACTTGCCTTGGAGCATCTTGATAACATCTTGTACATGCTTACTTTTCAGGTTTCTTCTGTAGTGCATTCTTTTTAACCATTTATTGTCTGGCCATTAACCCATTCTGTAATATATAATTTTTTTCTGCCATCATAGTTCTAGAGCTTAATTAAGATATAACTGGTTGCATGATTATATTTATTGGTAATGCCAATTTTTAATGTATAGCGTTGTACATACATGTATACATGCACTTTTTAGAGGAGACTCTTTGGAAGGAATTTTATGTATATATGTACATAAGTAAATCTGGGGACAGGGTGGGTTGCTCTATGGAATGCAGGTAGTCCTTGTTTAGCAATTGCCTTGTTTAGTGACCATTCAGTTACAGTGGTTATGACCAATCCTTGCATTTCTGACCTTCACAGATCTGTAAAGCAAAGGGAAGCTGAAGTAAACATAGTTGTGGTTTCACTTAGCAATCACTGCCTAACAACTGAGTTACTGTCCCAATTGTGATTGTTAAACAAGGACTAACTGAAAGCATTTTTTACAGAATCTGAACGCTTTGTATTTAAGTATGTTAGAGACATGATTTCTGTATACTTTTCAATTGTTTACTTAATCAGTTTGTTGTCCCCTATGCATTTCAGGTCATATTTGAATCGGTTTCCTTGAAGGGGCATCCCGGGTACATAGCTGTGGATGAAGTCAGAGTCCTTGCTCATCCATGCAGTAAGCATCTCTCCCCCCCCCCCCGGCTTTCCCTCCTAACTATAGCAATGCATTTCATGTTCAAATGAGTAATTTACCCAATTTAGTCAGTTCTGAAACATTTCCTTTTATCTATTCCAAATCCTTGCAGAGTGGAAGTAATCAACCCTGAATAAATACATAATTTCTCAAGTTGTACAACAAGCAAAGCTGCTTCAAATGTGCAGCAAGTGCCAAAATTTTAAACCATTATTAAAGGGGAATAAAACCCTGATTGTTAGGACCATTGAAGGGAGAGAAATTACAGGGTTTTAGTGATTCCCTATAGAATTAACTTAAAGCGAGAAAGTTGGGGTAGGGAGGAGAACCTTCATGAACACAACTAAGCAAATTAGTGCAATATTCACACTGGAAAAAAAGGCCTGGAGTGTTTTTCTTTAAAGAAATGTAAATCTTTGCAGTGCCTCTTTGAAAGACGTGTATGTATGTGTGTGTGTGTGTATATATATGTGTGTGTGTGTGTGTGTGTGTGTGTGTGTGTATCACTTTCAAAGCATATGATTCATACTGTGAAATAAAGAAATAAATCAAAGATTGTTTGAAATAAATCAAAGATTTCCTAGGCTACTGTATTTCTTTCAGCTGTTCTATTCAGATTTATTTAAAAAAAATTCAATTAGGAATCTGTATCAAATTGACATTAAAGATACCCAGTTTATAATAGTAAAGAACAAACTGACACAGTATGAATTTGAATTTAGGCTATTTTGTATGATCATGGGAATTATCTGACTTTTTTATTTCTATGGAGAGCTTAATAATTAGGACAAAGTAGGCAGACTAAAGCATTTTTAGTCCCACCAACAGGGAGAAATTAAGTATAGATTTTTAGATAAATTCCAGAAAATGTACCAGAGTTAATTTCTTGAGTCATTTTGGGCCATGCAACCTTGCTTCAACTTACTTTGTCAGTGTAGGTATCTCTGAAGGGATAAATGATGGAAATCTGTGACAAGGTCATCATGGAAATGTTTTGACTTATCCATCTGAGTCAGATGTCAAAACATCAGTGTAAAGTAGTAACATTTATGTGATGATGTTACCATGTGTATGTAGCCATGTTGGCATTATCACAGTTTGCTACAATTACTGCTGGGTTTATTTATTTAAGAAAATTTTGTGGCCCCCTCAACTCATTCATGGTGATTCTGTGTTATAAAGGTTGTTACTGAAAGAACAAAATGATGAATAGCCTCATCTACAGAGTCATGTAAATAATGCAAATCAACTGTGGATACATTTTTACTCTTGCAAAATGAGGCTGGAACTCTTGAATCAAACTGCTTTAAGTTGGTTCCAAAGCTTTCATCTAATCAGTGCATTTTAATCCCATTATTAATGTATCATGAAGAAGTTTGATCACCTTTGAGAATTATCAGAATATTCTTGGAAAATCATGGCATAGTGAATCATAAATTTCAATAAATATATCTTGGCCATCCTAGTGCAAAACATTTAATGGGATGCCCGTGTCACAATCTTCCTCAAAATATGTACTGAGAAAGTTGTGGCAATCTGACTATTCTAGTCCCTGCTAGCAAATTTAAGCATCAGTTTGATCTTTATAGGAAGGATTTTGATAAGATGGTAATTCAGTGTTTTATGAATGCTTACCAAACACTTGGAGCCTTTCCCCCCCCCCACACAGGCTTTGTTTCCATGCTTTCCTGACACACTTAAATTCAATGTGATGATATGATAATTATAACTGCAATTATTGCAAAAAGGAACTAGAGGTGGTATTTTAAACATGAGTTTTGAATGTAAAAATGAGAAGTCCATGCATACATTGGTAGTGCATAAAAAGATTGGGAGCAGAACAATATTATTAGTCTGGTGAGTTCTTTCCACTCAGATTAGCAGAAACAAATTACTCTCAGTTGTTTAAACATGGCTGTTTTTATTCTTCTTGTATCTTGTTATAGAAAAAAAATGAAACTAATTAAAATGAGCCCTACCTTAGTTTGTATTTCAGAAATATGTAGAGTTCAAAATTCTGTAGAAGATTGAAAATTTGACTTCAAAGTGCTTCTGTTCACATAGCATGATTTTTTATTTAAAGCAATAATCTTATTTCTATGCTCCATTGCTCTCTTTCCTTCATCCCTTTATTTCCATTATACTGCAAACCCCCTGCCTATCTTTTTCCCAAAAAAAATCTGTGCAGAAAGTTAGTCACTGTGAACTAAGTCATAGTAACTGGTTTAGTCATCCAGTAATAATTTCATGAATAACTGGATGATTTTGAAAAGTTAAATGGGACCTGGTCTTGTTACTACTTGAATAGGAAATAACTAAAAAAAATACTAGGCCTATAGATAAGAATGAGAAATTAGAAAAATATTTCATAGGAATTGTGGCAAATATTTTTTTTCTTTAGTTACCAAATAAGCTACATGAATTTGTCCATTAAATTATGAAAAGTTAATTTACTAACTTTCCAAGCTTAACATAACATAAATTATCTACTGTAAGAAACAAGATTGCAATCAACAGGAACAGAAAATATATGTATAACTGAGGGTCTAACTAGCATACTTTAGCAGTAATTTTGCATGATATTTTACCTAACTGTTCTCGTCTATTTGTGATAAGGAATTGTATCAAAATGTCCAAAGAAATTAAAACCAGCAAACCGTCTATCCCCCCCCCAAAGTAATTACATGCTGCTTTATATATCAATTTGGGAAATGTAGAGTAGTGTGATTTGCATGCAAATAAGCAGATTTTGCCTGCTCTTATTAGTAAATGCTTTCTTTTGTTTTAATTCAGAAGTTCCAGAGGATTTAAAATAGCAGAATTATTGCCAATTAAACAGGTCCATACACTGAAGTTGGAAGGAACAGAAGATATTAACTGTCAAAAATGTTTGCTGTAAATATATTAAAGCAGTATTGCTTTGTATCAGGGCTCTCCACTTCAAATGACAGATCTATCACCCTGCCTCAAACAAGAGCTAGTACATCAATACATTTTGACATGGACAAATTAGTGACCAGTTAAAAAGGATGGCATAGCACTATTTAACTTGATTGACTGGATGTGGTTCTTCAGGAATACAATATATGTTGTGGACAGTTACTAGGTAGTTTTCCATTACTATGGATGTTTATTTTGCTATCTGAAGCAAACAACAAGTTCAGAGAATGATTTTAATTTAAATATATAAATGGGTTACAAAAATTAAAAGTGTGTCTGCTCCAGCATTGTGGTCATGACTGGATTCTATGATTGCTAAAATCTGAAAGAAATATTAATCAGAAATCTCCGATTCCACTTTTAGTGCATTCTACAATAATCAGTTACTGTTCAATGCTGTGGCTTAGCATATTATTTACTACTAGATAAATGGATAAATTTTCTGAAATGGAACATGTAGAGTTAAATTTCTTAAATTCTTTGCCTCTGCAAACACAGCTATAGCATAGAACCAAACATATTCTAATAGTTGGTAACATCAGCTAATAACATCCAGGATTCTGACATACAAAAATAATTTGTTTTGATTATATATTTGAAATGCCAGAGACGTTATGAAAAAATAAGCAACCCAATATTAGAGATATTCTGGAAGCCGAGCTCCAGCATGAAAGGTGGCCAGGGTTCTCCTTTTTATCTGGGACATGATGTAAAGTTGTGAACGGCCACTAGGAACTTTCCTTTGAAAATAACTGTGCCATCCAGGATCCAGATGGCTCCTTATCTGCTGTGATTTAGAAGAGCTATGAAGACCTGGCTCTTTTCCTACATCTTTAGCGAGGGAGAATGAAACTCCTTGCTGCGTTGCGCTTGCCATCTTTTATCTGTAGTATTATTGGATTTCTTTATTGTGAGCCAACCAGAGTCATTGAGATTTGGGGGACATAAAATTTTAACAAATTGTTACTATTATTACTAATTTGCTCATGAGTTAAAGCTTCAAACTGTATGACATTGAAACATAGAGATGTGATTCTTTGTGTCTGGATTATTGTCCCTGAGATAACTGGTAGAATAAACCTTTTGCTCCTCTCTTCTGTGTAATGCATCCATCCTTGTTCTCCTCAACTATGGTATCCTTTGGGGTTGGTTGCAGGGTTTGAGGTTGGGCAGTGCAGTTCATTCTGCTTTGGCTCCTTTATCCAAGGCAGGTCCTTATTGGTACTGATAGGGAGTGAGAGGTCCAACCCAGAGCTGAAGTGGAGAGAGTCCTGAGCCCTTTGTGGTGTGCTGCAGGGCTCAGATTCTCTCCACTCCTTTTAAACATCTACATTAAGCTGTGGGTGAGATCATCCATCACCAGAAGGTCAAGGAATTCTGATTGGTGGGGTCCAGGAAAAAAGCCTTTTCTGAATGGCTGCTGTTCTTTGGAGAATCATGTCCCCTGAGGTGAGATCTGCACACATCCTTTCAGCCTTCTGAAAGGACATGAAGACTTGGCTCTGCCAACTAGCCAACTACCCAATTGGAGTAAATCATTATGAAAATGGCTAATTAAGTAGATATAACCCCCCCTCCCAAGGATGCATCTTGCTCCCTTCCTTCTCATCTTGTTAATTTTAAACTAATTTAATGTTATTATTTATTGTTACTAATCACTAATTGTAGTTCTAAAAGTTTTACTCTTTCACATCTGCCTTTTTTAAGCAAACATTATTTGCTCATCTTTCTACAGAGGGCATTTGCTTTTTGCTTCTACTAAATATTAATTGAAGTGCAGTCTTGGGAAATGTTGAATTGTTTTATTATAGAAATTTATTTATAGAATACTGTTTGTGCCAAGGTGGTCATTGTGTTTATTTTTATCTCCTTAGCCAGAACAACAAACATAGTCTGCATTTGAAAAAAGAAAACCAAAAGACAGGCTTAGCGTTGCTTTGCTAGGTCATTTATTCTGTGAGAAACTTGGAGAAAGAAAGAAAGAAAGAAAGATTCTCATTCTATTTCTGCTATCATTATGCATTGTGATGCTCTATCCTGGTAATATTTTGTCTTTTTGTTAGGAAAAGCTCCTCACTTCTTGAGGCTGCAAAATGTGGAGGTTAATGTTGGGCAAAATGCAACATTCCAGTGCATTGCAGGAGGAAAGTGGTCTCAGCATGACAAATTGTGGCTACAGGTAAGAGCACAATGGTTCCTTTATATTATTTAGAAGTTTCAAACCATATTGCTCATCTAAGAACAAATAGATATTCGAATCCAGTGGAAAATTTCTGTGCAATACTTTCATCATTTCCCTTGGGTAAGAGAACATTCTGAAACATGTAAAATAGGGTTTAAACTTATGGCCTGAAAAATTATACAGTGGAATATGCTTAATATCTTAAGCAGCTAAATGTTTAACATTATAGGAAATATTATACAACCCTATGCATTTATTTACTGTATTTCTTCTCTATTTACTTATATATTTTTATATTGCATAAATGAACCAAATGTTTCTTATGTTCCTGTTAGAAAAAATTAAAATTAGCAAAATTAGAGATTTGATTTTGAGATTGTAAAGAAAAAGAAACAAGCGAGGCACTAAAAGCTGATCTTTCAAATGAACGGGATGAGATCAATGTGAACAAATTTCAGGATGCCTTACTTTATTTCCACTTGAAGTCTTTTTAATTACTTCTACATTTTATTTGCATACAAAATTTATTTCACTCATACTACTTTATTAATCTACATTTTGATCCTAATCATTCTCAATCACAATTGAAATTGAAATTGTAAAGTAGCTCAATCGCAGCTACTATTTTCTGAAAGATGGTTGTGCTTTTTACTACTACCAATACAGTGTAGAAATGCCAGCTTTACTCTGAAGAACTGAGTGTACTATTGTTTCAGCTGAATAAATTGCCTTTGATAAGCAGTCTCTAAACCTAGCACAAATATACCCTGTCAATCATCTATGTTATCTGTTTGTCCTTGAGAACAACATATATATCTGTTTTTTAAAAAAATTCATGGCTAGCATCTATATTGAAAAAGAAAACAGAATAAATAAGCATTTTTTTTTAAAAAAATGAAGGTGGTTGTTACAATTCTTTCATCTGCTATGAGGCGAGGCAAGACCACAGTACCTGCTGAAGCAAAATTCAGCATAGTATATGACTGGATTGTGCAGCCTGCATACTTTTATTATATCCAACGAGTTTTTGATCTTGGGCTAATATCTACAAATGGGAGACATGAGTCACTTTATACTGTTAGGAAGAAAATGAAATCATATATCTTACCCACTAGGTGACCTTTGAATCCCTATAAATGACACACATTTCAGAATCTTACATTTCTACAAATCCAACCTTTTCTTAGTGATAGCTTTTATAATAGAACAATGCTGTGCTGCAATCTATTATCAACTTGACTCAATCCACTGCAGGATGAAGGTCTCTTCAATGAAAGTTATAAACCATAATCTACTAGGCTAATCCAGTGTAGGTTGGCAGAGAGCTGTTGTTTTGATTTCCTTCTCATAGACTGAAAGAGGAAGTGACTGGCCTCAAATAACCCACTGGCTTCTGTTCCTAAGAAACAACTACTCATGTAGTTGATAGGTGGTAAAATATATAGTACCCAGTGCTCTTGATCTAAACTGAAATGGAATTTTATCAATACACACTAAGTTTAAGTAATTCATTTGGGAGGAAAG
>JANHFS010001525.1:130122-143557 GCA_032467975.1 Trimeresurus albolabris
CCCCACAAAGAGTACTCCTGAATCTGAACTTGGTCTTTCTGGGGAAGTGCAGTCTCATCCAGTCATCACTTTAAACTTAATCCCCCAATCAAGTTTTTTTTCCCCTTACCAATCCACCTGTCTGGATTTAATTTCAGATTGCTCTCCTTATCCAGTCCATTAGTGAAATTAGGCAATGTTCAAAGGTACTGATTGCTTCTTGAGCTTGATGAATACAGAACAGTAATTCTGAGAGTCATCAGCATACTAATAGTACCTCACTGGATGACCTGCCCCAGCAGTTTCATGTAGACATGAAGCAATGTGAAGAACAAAATAGAATTCTGTGCTCAAGAATGTTGATGTTCAATAATACGCATGGCCTTTCAATAAGAACTATTTTAAAACAGTACACCCAAAGTCCAAGCATGTCTTGGTCACTGATATCAAAAAGCACTGAGAGGTCTATGAAAGCAGTCTGATTCATAGTTCCCCTAACATGTTCCCAATATTGTTCATCCACAAAGCAACTAAAGCAGTCAGAATACAATATCTGAGGTACCTACAGGAGTACCATTCCAACCAGTGTTGCCCAATCTGTTAGGATATCCAGAGAGAATCTACTTATACTCCGACATTTCTGAGAGTTTTGGGAGACAAAAGAAAACAGTTGAGGCTTGTATGAAAATCACATATACCCACACTAGAGCTCTAACAACTAACATCCTGGGCCCAGTGTTTGGAAGAGGAGCCAGACATAAATAGTTATGAACAGCAACCTTCTTATTTAGTAACATAGATTGTGCTGGGAGTTAGGCAGCATATTTACATAAATTTATATAAATGTATCTACACACACACATATATACACACACATTTGTATGAAGGGTCTCCTGGTCATAGTTGCCATATGCTTATAGAGCAAGACCTATCAGCCCAGGAACTTTCAGATTGTACATCAATTGGGATGGTGTAATCCAATTTAAAGTTAATGATGGAAAATATAGGATCCTCCAAAAACTTCAATCACTCAGTCTTGACTGACTTTACAAATAGGGTTTCACATCTGATTATTTGTGGAGCAGTGCCTTCATAATCTCCTGGGGAATAAAGGCCATTCTGTTTTTTGCCTTGGATCTTGTCTGATGCGGCTCCTGAAACACAGCTGGGCACATTTTACTAAGGGATCACATCTCTCAATTATGGGGGCATGGTGCCCTAGCAGAGAAGGGACTGGGCTTTGTCGACCAAAAGGTTGACAGTTTGAGACCAAGTACTGCATGATGAGGTGAGCCCCATTCCTAGCAGTTTGAAAGCAAACAAATGCAAGTAGATAAATAGATACCCCTTCAGTGGAAAGGTAACTACATTCTGCGCACCTTGGCAGAATGACCCTGGAAAGGTCTTTGGACAACATTGGTGCCCTGAGCCAAGAAACAGAGATGAGCACTGCCCCCTAGAGTCAGACACAATTGGACAGGGGAAACCTTTACCTTTTTTAACATCTCCCTATTGCCAAGCAGGTACTGGTAATCATGTCAGGTTGGCCTTCTCATCTATACAGCTACCTAGCATTCAGTAGCTGTCGGTGAAACCCTGGAACACTGAAACCCCAATGTCCAGGCCATGGGGCAGACCACCATTTTTTCCCCTACCTGCCTTATCTTTTAATTATTTTTAATAGTTTGTGTTCAGAATTTTTAATGTTGTGATTCCCATGGGTTTTTAATCTGGCTGAACAGTTCAATTTTTATCTTATGTAAGGCCACAAGTGTCATATAATTGTGGCAAGGTTAAAGATGATAGAATGAGAATCTCAGATGGAACTGCAACTGAAGCTGCATCCAGTAAAACCTCATCAAAATGTATCTGGAGCTTTCTCAATCCCCTTACTTAAGAGTGGAATATTGGAAACTGATCTAAAACTGCGGGGACCAAAATACATGCTACAAACAAAATGATCATTATCCCTATTTTTGGAAACCAGAGGACACCCACATGCTTAAATCAGGGAGTTGAGATATAATATATATATAGCTGACAGTGTGGTATAAAATAACAGTGTTTTTCTTCTTTATACTGAATCTTCTTGGAGTCATATGAGCAGTCCTACAGCAACAGAGAGGTCAAAGCTTATTTCATAGGGCTGGGTAGAGCCTTGAAGAAGGGCTTCAGTTTGACAAGGCTTCAGTCAAATCACCTGTTCAAAGTGGATTTTGCCAGTTGAAGCAGAAATCTCTTTCAAAGCTGCAAATACAATTAGATGACTGAAACAGTTTGTAGTCTTTCAAAGCACTTTTGTGATTTGATGTCTTTTCTGTGGTTCCTGGAGTTAATAGACACAATATACTGTGTTGCAACTTCAAATAACAATATTTGGTATGTAGTAGAAAATTGCATTGTGAAAGTTTGGTTTCTGATTTTTTTTGTGTCATCTAAAGCAAATGAAATAGAACAAATGAAATTGTGTTTCTTGATAAAGGAGAATATTTGCAGCTCAGTATTGAAATAAGGAGTCCTTGGTATTCTCTGAGCTTGGTTGTTTTATTGCTTATGTTTCATTACCCAAAGTAGGTGGGATTTCCTCTCAATTTATATTCTAGTGGCTTGCCATGTCATTGTTGGTAGGGATCTCTTTATGGTTCTTTGGTTGAGTATTTACTCCTAGCTTGTTTGGCAGTTCCTTGATTGGGGTATTGTTTACTTCTTGATTGGTGGTCTGATGTTAATCTTGATGTCAATCTCTACTCATCTGGATTTTGACAGTTGGTGAGGAAGGGTCTTTGAAGGCACTGAAGTGCCTTTGTCTGCTGATAAGGTTATAGTGTGGTCCTTGTTTAGGTTTCTGACAGCAGCTTTGTCCTGTGCTGTGAATTGATTTTGCCTTTTCCCTCTTCATAATTCACTGGGAGATTTTGTCCCATACACATACAGACACTCATGTCAAACATGTAAATATAATTCACCTGTCAAATATTGTGAGCTGTGAACTTGACGCTATAGAACAAGGGTGTCAAACTTCCAGCCCATCGGCCGGATGTGTCACGTGGAAGCCACACCTATCCCAGCTCTGACAAAGGGGAAAAAGTCACGATATGTTGCAACATGTCATGTGATGTGGCAAGCATTTCATTTTGTTGTAGAATATGGGATTCTCAAAAAAGAATACGTAGGTGAATATACAAATTGTTAATTTGGGGGCCTGCTGTTATACAGAGCCAAGTTGTTGTTATTGCTGGTGGTGGTGATGAAAAAGGAATAGGGTGAGGGAGGAATAAATTGCAAATGAACAAATCCAAAGAGAAGGGAGTTTAGGACAGAAGAGTCTTGTGGGAGTCAGAAAGAAATAAAATAGCCCAATAGGACAAAGAGAGAAAGTAATGCCTTGTAAGGTTGCCACAGAATGCACTCCAATCTAGAATAAGCTAGTTTAAAATCAGATTTTCCCTGTCCCTTACTGAGGAACTGAAATCCTTATATGCCTTTCAGTGTCTTGTTCTCTAAATTCTCCTACATGTCTTCAATTTTTTCCCGCTACTTTTTTTTAATTCCTTGTTATCCTTGCATCATTTTTGTATGGATACTGAATATATAATTGTCCCTCTGTCCAAACCTCAGAGGAGGGGGAGAAAGTCACATTAGAGGCATCATAGAAGGATAATGTTACTGCATGGGCAGAAAACAATAAGATAAATGGTCATTGAGATGGCAGCACCTAGTTTACCTTGAATGAAAGCCAAAGAGGTAGCTGTAGTTCAAATTTGTGGAAGATCATCTGAGAAGTCCAGGACTATAGATGTAAACAATAAATTTTTTTTAAAAAAAAGGGGGAAAAAAACACATCCTGGAAGGACAATTAGTAAGCATATAGAGAAGTTGTGGAAATTAAGTATACATGTTAAGTTACCAACAATTGAACTTGATTTGAAGGTGACTTTAATTGATTCATGATTAGCTGGATTAGCAGATGACCTAGAATAATCATAAGGTTGATCAGCTATATGGCTCCCTGAAGATACGTTTATCACAACAAGATATCCAGCAACATATTAAGTGTTCAGTTAAGTTTGATTCACTCTTTTTTCCTACATATATATTTTTTAAAAAATATATATTTTAGAAATTAAGATTAGAAATTGAGGCTTTATGCACATCTCTTTCTTGAAGTGCTAGAATTCAGTCAGTGTGATCTTTTCACCTTTTGATTGCTTTTTTTCCAGGATCAGGATGAAAATTATTACTGTTTAAATGCAAACCTAATGTGTAAGGTCCATATTTTCTTCAAGTCATAACATAAATTTCAGAAAAGGGCATTTTGCAATAAAGCAAAGAAAGACTAGGAGTTTTCATTATTTTCTCAACAAATATGTTATTTCAATTATTCTTGAATAAGTGTTTTAGTAAGATAAGAAAAATTAAATGTTAATGCTATGAAGCATATTTCAGTAATAGGAAAGAAGATGAGAAAACAGTATGATAAATATGGGGAAACTAATATTTATAAATATCTATGCTTCTGGTTAAATATGGGCATTTTGATAATTAAAAAATAAAACGTATCACAAAATGCTGATACTGTCGATGATTATAGTCTTTTCTGAGTGATGCTGTAATTTATAAGGTTGAAGATTAATGTGTTTTAACCAACTGAGAAATTAGTTTCCTTGATGTTTTCTCTTTGAAGTGTTTTTTGTTGTTATTGCATTTGCAAAATGGACTGTATATAAGCAGTCATCTACTTCTTAATGAGTATTTAGGCAATTTGTCCAGAATACCTTGGAAAATTGCAATAGACATTTAGTGCATAGATATATCTATACTTATGAAGTTTTTGTTCTCATACTCATTTCTCTTTACTGCATAGCCTTTTCTTCACAGATCAATTTAAATGGATAAACTATAAATTTGTACCTGGCTTGACAACTATTAAAACTAGGATATAAGGGATTCAGATTAGCTTTTGGGGGGGAATCCCTTCTAAATTCCATAATATCTTTTGACACAATGCTCAATTATTTACCATTTCAGTACAAAGACTCCATGCTAGGATTCAAGCACCTAGAAAAAATTGGAAATTCAAATTATCAGGAGCATTCAAATAACTAGGAAAAAATGTTTTCTCCTACATGTCTTCAGAGTTAATGGTGCCAGAGTGCAAGACAAAAATTATTTAAATTCTGTGCTGAGAAAAAAATAAATGCTGTTTTATTTGTTATGCACTGAAAACTTAGTTTTAGCATACCACTGTTTGCTTCATGTCCAAACTATCCCAAAATCACTGATATCACTTGGTCTTGCTTTGCCTTGCTTCATCAACATCATTACACAGATGCTATTATTTTGACATTATTTTCTCATTATCAGCACTGACTTCCAAGTGCCATTGGCACTGTAATTCTCACCAAGGGATCACCTTTCAGTCCTTTGCATTTTCCACTCTGGAATGAGAAATGGAAACTCGGGGTTCTGTGCTTCTCTATTGCATCTGAACATGCTCTCAGAAGCATCTGAAGCATCCTGAAAACAAAGCCTATTTGTCTAAGGCAGGGCAAAGCTCCATTTTTTCCCTGCTTCTTGATTGTAGGAAGGAGCATGAGAATACTCCTCTAGATACAGTGATAGGACTCATTATAAAACAAGGTTTAAATTCAATTTTACGTTATAATTGTTGGTGATACAATTACTGTAAAATCGCAGTGACAATTGTTGCCCTGTTTGAATCATTTGGATGATTATAGATGTCTTTTTTGACATATAGATTGGGAAGTATTTTTTAAAAGAAATCATTATTATTCACAGAAGTTCTGCCTCTAGTAAAGGACATCATTGTCGCTAATCTTAGAAAAATCTGTTTTGTGTTCAGAGGGTCTCTTGGATGTTCTGCCTGAGCATAACATTTTCTGTGACATTTTGTCTCAAGACAAATTTGATTAGATAAGATAAGATAAGATAACCTTTATTGTCATTTTTTACTGTGGGCACGACACACATCAAAATGAAATTTAGTCGCCCGGTCTCAAAGTAAACACATACATGACACATACTATATACAACATATACATACTATATACAACATATGTATAGACCTACACCCCTACAAATACATAACATATGAATATTAAACACTGTCCATCTTAAATATATAACAGAAGGAGGAAGCTTGAGAGTTCACAAGGTTTAATGTATGGAACAAAACTGTGGCTGAATCCAGATGTTCTGCTTCGGATACCATGGGGCCTCCTCCCAGAAGGTAACAAGGAAAACAGGTTGTGAAGAGGATATGTAGTGTCCCAGACAATCTTATGGACCCTGCTCAAGTAATGCTTCTGTACTACGTCCTGGATGAGAGGGAGGGAACTGCCAATGATCTTTTCAGCACTCACCACTCTCTGCACCACCTTCCTCTCTGAAGCAGTGATGCTTTCAAACTAGACTCTGATCCTTTATGACAAGATGCTCTCAATCATCCCGCTGTTGAAGTGGTAAGGATAGGGAAAGGGAGATGTGCTTTTCTCATGCGATGCAGAAAATGCAGGCACTGCTGTGCCTGCTTCACCAGTGTCTCACTGTTCAATGACCAAACCAACCTACTTTTAACTGCACACCCAGGAAGTTGATGCTGGTAATCATTTCCACAGATGAATCATTAATGCACAGAGAAGTATGGCTGTGCCTGCCTTTTCTGAAATTGACAATGATCTCTTTGGTTTTTCCAATGTTTAAAACTAGGCTGTTCTCCTTACACCAGTTCACCAAACCCTCAACCTCCTTGCAGTAAGCACCCTCATTGTCATCTTGAGTAAGGTCCACTACTGTTGTATCATCTGCAAACTTCACAATATGATTGGTGACAAACCTAGCACAACAGTCATTGCTTCAGTTCTCCTTTGGCAAACAAATTTGACATCCTGATATTTAGATGATGGTTTTGGTTAGCACTTCTCATCATTTTTTATCGTAATAATAAGGTTTCATGCAGGTAAAAGTTACCATCTGGCATAACAAAAATGTCTAACAATGCCTTCCATTTGATTTATGGTATATTTTGCATTTCCATTTCTGTTCATTTAAGTATTCAAAAGTGAGAACCATTAGATTGAACTGATTGTTTTCAGTGAAAAGTGTACTTATTATTGTCACTGAAATAGTCAATGAACATCTTGTTGTCTTGGAAACAACTGATAACAAGAGTTATTTAAATTTAAACCTACTTTCATGGAGATAAATAAGTCCTCTTGATTTAGGAAATATATAGTACTTGGGAAAATAGCTTTTTCTTCTATGGTTTTGCTAATATAAGAGGGAAAGACACCATGGTTATTTTCTGGTGTGAAAAGCAACAATAGAACTCACTTACCTGCCTGCATAGTTCACCGTTTCAAAAATTTGTCACTGAATATGGGAGGGTCATCTGGCTCTGGTAATTTCACTACAAATAAAACTCTGGGAGAACTGAGGCTTCTAAAAAGCAAGAAGGGTGTTTCCTAAGTAAAGAGAAACTTTCCTATCTTAACGGTTCTCCCAACCTCCCCCCCCCCCCCGTTTTCCATGGTTTCAATAAATGTAGGGTTGAAACCTCAAGCTTGTAGGCAACATGTACTTCTAACTTAAGGAAAGCCAGATATCTTATTTGCAATAATCTTTGACAAGTTGTGCACTTTGAACTATGTCGGTCATTATCTACTGATACAATGCCTGGCTTTCAGCTTTGTGCACCAAAAAAGCTCAAAACTTAAGCCTTTCCTAAATTCATCACATCCATCTAATATGGTTAGAGTATAATAATAATAACAATAATACTTAACAACAACAACTTAAAATATTCTTCTGGTTTCTATTTTTTAAAGGAAAATATATTTCTTTTGAGGACACATTTAAGGCAATACTGCAATATTTGCACAAGCTACCTCAGCCACTATAACAAAGAGTTATGTGAAAAGGTAATTGTGGTTTCTTTTAAAATTTGTAGCATGCCTTGATTTAATGACATGGTTAAGTTCGCATACCTAAAGAACAATGTCTCCATTCCTAGTTTTGGGTGTCTCAATCTATATTAAAGTCTTTAGAAAACTGGGAAGATGTCCCATATCAGCCCAGAGGGCTTAGCATAGTTGGTATGGGATATAATTTATCTTAGAATCAATATTCAACCAGATAATTCAGCAGCAAAAACCAGTCTAGAGAAAACCAGATGATTAAGAGATAATCCAGAAGGCACTCAAAAATGCATACAAAGATAACAAATCAAGTCATAATCCAAGAAGTCAGTCTGAGGGCTAAAGATAATTGGAGTCAGCTGGGTTAGGAACATCAAGATGACAGACGACAGATTTTGCAAAATTTCCATCTCTAGTGCAACTAATATGTCCATAATTTAAATAAGAATACAGATCTATTCAGGAGGACAGTAATTTTCTGAATAGGCCATTATTCCCAAAGAACTTTATGAAACTTCTAAGGAGGTTTCATATCCACAAAGCTCAACTGTTTTGTAATTGTTGGGCTGAACTATTAATTCATTGGCTTTTAAAGCCTCTCCTAATTTCTTGCTTTTAACTGAAAAACCATAATGGTGGTTATAAAGTGAAGAATTGTAGGAAATATCAGTACTTTTTTAAACAGCAGTATCTTTATAAAACGTTCTGTGATATGTATTTTGATTAGAGTACTCATTGTCTTTGATTATAGATATTATTTATGCAAATTTGTGGTAAGTTTAATATATATTCATACAAATAATATGCATTGCGTAAAAAACCAGTGATTCCTATAATTTCAATTTCAGTTTAGAATTAGTTCACTTTGCACGTTAATTGAAAAAGGAAGGCAGAATAATATAATGACAAGTATTTTTAAAAAATGTCTAAGTCATTTTTGTTGTTTGTACCTATAGGCTTTTATGATACTATGTGATCTGCTGTTAATTCTAAATCATCAGGATTCAAGCAGTAATGGTGCTGCTTGGTTACTGGAATACCTTCCCAGTACATCTCTTCAGACAAAAATGCTCTTATTTATTCGAGATCATATTTTTGGAGAGGAAGAAGAAGCAACCAAAGGTCAGCAATATTTTTCAGGAAATGCATTTTGCTGCTGATACTTGCTTTTTTGACTTTGTATTCCATCATTCAGGATAAGCAGAGCAAGATAGATAGTTAAAGTAATGCTTAAAAGTTTGTGAATCCTTTTGAAACTGTAATATTTCTGCATAAATATGATCTAAAATGTCCTAAGACTAGATGAAGAAAACATAATTAAACAAATGAATCAAAAACATTATACTTGTTCATTTAGGATGGTTGCAGCATCTCACAGTCACATGATTGCAATTTGTGATCTTTCAGCCAGCTTCCAACAAGCAAAATCAGTTGGGGAGGGCAGATTCTCTTAATGATCATGTGATTTGCTTAATTGTGGTCATTTGCTTAACAACCACAGTAAAATGGTTGTCAAATCAAACCTGGTCACGTGATGACTCATCACATAAAGAAATGAAATTCCAGTCCCAATTGAAGTTATTTGAGGACTACTTCTAATAGAAAATAAGGAACTAACACTATAATGTCTGCAAAGAAAATCTCTTATCTAAAAAGCAGAGAAATACTTATGTGTGGAATCTTTCATGCTTTCTGAGCTTGGTTGTTCACTTACGGACATTTCATTACCTGACTAGATAACATATGTGCACACTGGTGCAATTTGCAAATAAACCATCAAGCTCAGAGGATACTAAGGACTCCACAGTTCAACCCACAGCTAATATATTCACTTCTGTTGGAAATACATTTAAGGTGATGTGATTGTCTGGTTTAGAGAAATGATGAAATACTTGAGTATCTGTTGTTTTTTAAATACATCATTCATTATCATTTTAGAATGAAATCTAACCAAATTCCTCTCTACAGATTTGAAAGAAAGTGATGTGAAGGTAAAGGAAAGTCAGAAGCTAGAAGCTTTACATTTAAAGCGATGCCTCCTTGCAGCTTATTGCAAATTGATCGTCTGTAATATTGTGGACATAACAGCTGCTGCTGAAATCTATAAGAATTATATGAAGGTAATGGCATATTCCCCCTTGATATCTACCAAGCACTGTAAAATTAACCTCTGATTTTTTGGTAAATACATGAATGTTATTCAGTTGATGCATGGGTCACAATATAAACATATGACTACAGATTTTATGAAGGATCAATTTGATAAAAGGAGAAATGTTTATTTTATTCATGAACACTTTTTGTTGTTTCACTCAGAAACAAACCTGCATGGAAAGAAATCTTGCAATTTCTGATAAAGTTTATATGTATTGTAACCATACTGTAAGGACCGGCATCCGTTTAGGCTGCATCCATTTTTTATCTGCCTGAGCCTTATATGCTGCCCTGGCTTCATCCAGAGCTTTCCTAACAATGGGCCAAATGTTCTGCAACTGGTGTACCCACTCCTTGAGGGAAGGAATGGCAGGTTCATTAGCAGGCAATTCAGGCATAGGGAGGAAACTCTGTCCATTAATCACTTGGAAGGGAATGAAGCCGGTGCTGGAGTGCATCAGATTGTTATAGGCCACTTCAGCAAACGGTAACAAATCAATCCAGTTATCTTGTTGATAATTAATAAAACATCTAAGGTATTGTTCTAGAACAGAGTTCATTCATTCTGTCCCCCCATTCGTTTGAGGATGATGACTAGATGACAGTCTTTGATTAGAACCCAGAAAATCCAGAAAGGCTTTCCAGAACTTAGAAGTGAATTGGACACCCCATCTGATATCATACGTTATGGGGCCCCAGATAGTCGATAGATATGCTGCACAAACAATTTAGCCAAAGTTTTTGTAGTTGGGATCTTCTGACACGGGATAAAATGGGCCTGTTTGGAGAACAAATCAGTAACGACCAAATGTCAGTGTTACCCATGCTTTTTGGGAGCTCCACAATAAAGTCCATAGAAATCTCTCTCCAGGGTGCTGAAGGGCTCACCACCACCTGTAGGAGCCTTGGCGTTTTCCCTTGCCTTCGTTTAGCCACTGCATAGGTATGGCAACTGCATAGATACAACTCTCAACGTCCTTTTTTAAGGAAGGGCACCAAAATTGTCTTTTAAGTAAGTGGAGAGTTTTCACAAACCCAAAGTGACCCGCTAACTTTGAGTCATGGCACACCTGCTTGATCTTTAGTCTCTGGTTCACAGACCCAGGCTAGATTTTCTTGCACTGTACAGAGGTTTTTATGGGCTTGAAACCACTCATTGTTCTCTAGCGCCTTTTTGAACTCCCCAACCAGTTCGTTATCAATTGGCAGAGAGCTCTTAGTCTGTGATCTCATCGTGACCGGGGCCGCCAACTGGTGTATGGAAAATAGAGGCTTAACTGGTCCTGACTTCATACTGTTATATTGCGGCATTCTCGACGAAGCATCTGCTAGAAATTTTTTACCCCCTGGCAAATAGTGGATGGAGAAGTTAAATCGGTGGAAGTGCTGGGCCCAGTGGGCCTGTTTCGGAGACAGCTTCCTAAGGGTTTTTAGTGCTTCAAGATTCTTATGATCAGTCCAGACCTGAAAAGTGATTTTACTCCCTTCCAAAAAATGCCTCCAAGTTAGGAGGGCCCATTGCACCGAATAAGCTTTCTTCTCCCAAACAGCCCACCGCTCTTCAGTCTCAATTAATTTTTTGGATGTGTAAGTGCAGGGCTGCAACTGATCCTCTTGGTTCTTCGGAAGCAGTACCACACCTACGGCTACATTACTAGCATCAGCTTGAATCACAAATGGTTTTTCTGGGTCCGGGTGCTTTAGCTCTGCGGAAAAAAATCTCTTTAAGTTTTTCAAATGAGGCTTGACATTCTCCAGTCCATTTTAACGGCTGGCTAGGCTTCAGTTTATTTTCTTTCTTAGTTTTTAACATATTTGTAATGGGGAGCACAATCTGTGCAAATGAGGGGATAAATTGTCTGTAAAAGTTGGCAAATCCCAGAAAACCTTGTAACTGTTTCCTGGGGCGGGGGGGGGCTAATCCAGGACAGCCCACACTTCTCTGGCTCCATCTCTACCCCATCATGTGAAATGCGGTAGCCTAAATAGTCAATTCTGTCCTTAGGAAATTCACACTTTGAGAGTTTGGCATATAGTTTGGCAGAGTGGAGTTTCTTTAAGACCACTCTAACCAGCTTCACATACTCTGCCTTGGTCTTGGTGTAGATTAAAATATCGTCCAAGTACACCAAAAACCCCTTATACAGGTGATCATGGAAAACTTCATTAATCAATTACGTGAACACCGCTGGTGCCCCCTGTAGTCCAAAAGGGAGCACCCTGAACTGGAAATACCCCAGGGGTAGTTGAAAGCAGTTTTCCATTCATTGATTCTGATATGATAGTAGTCTCCTGCAGGTGTAACTTTGAAATTTTTTCCCCTTTTGACAGGTGAACCAGCATGTCTCTCATGAGGGGCAAAGGATACACATTCTCCATTGGCATTGCATTCAAACATCTATAATCAACTCATAGGCGAAGAGACCCAGCCTTTTTCTCCTGAAATAGAACTGGGGCTGCCACCTGGGGTCTGGCCAGTTGAAAAAACCGCGGGCTAAATTTTTGCCGATAAACTTTCCTACTCATCTAGCTCCCTGGGGGGTCATAAAATATAACTTTGGTTTTGGTAGCTTAGCCCCTGGAATGATCTCAACTGCACAGTCTGTAGGTCAGTGAGGGGGAAGCTCATCTGACCTCTTCTCACTGAAAACCTTGGCCAGATCACGGTATTCTCTTGGAATGCTTTGCAGCTCTTGCTCACTCAGCGCTGATACCAACTCTTGCTTTGAGCTCTCTACTTTACAATCACGCACGCCCTGGGGAGGGATTCTCTTCTTCGGGAACTTTAATCACCCCTCTCTCCAATCGGTTAGGGGATTCCACTTCTTTAACCAGGTCAGTCCCAAAACCAGAAGCCATTCCATGCTGGGAGCCATGATGAAGGCTAAAGTCTCTGAGTGGCCTCCCATGATTAGTCCTAGGGGCTAGGTGGCAAAGCTAGCCTCCTGCTACTGACCCATCGAGCTGGCAAAAAGCAATTGGGTCTTTGAGTCTCCTTAGGGCAGGGGTCAGCAACCTTAAACACTCAAAGAGCCATTTTGACCCGTTTCCCACAGAAAAGAAAACACTGGGAGCCACAAAACCCTTTTGACATCTAAAATGAAGATAACTCTACATATATCATTTTTTACCTTTATGCTATGTATAAAAAAACTACTCTATAGTGTGTTGCATTTATGAAATCAATGAACTGCTACAAAGAAAACAAATTATTATTTCTGCATGCAACAAAAACATTTTGAACTCCAAAAAAAAAGACGCTGGGTCAAATAAATTACTCAATGTCTCTTTGAGTCCTCCTCGTATTTATGAAATAAAAAGCCGGTGCAAACTATAAAAACTACAAATAGAAAAATAGAAAAGAA
>JANHFS010001525.1:166898-183639 GCA_032467975.1 Trimeresurus albolabris
CCCTTCCAACTTTATTATTATTATTATTATTATTATTATTATTATTATTATTATTATTATTATTATTATTATGTCACCTCTACGTGAGATGGGTGGCATATGAATTTATTAATAATATAATACAACACAACACAATACAATAATAAAAGGAAATGACCAACATTTCTAGTCAAGTTCAACTGCTGAGAAAAATAAGCTTCTGATCTCAAATGTAGCAACTATATATTATAGGGAAGGTAGCATTCCAGACACTGGCTGTGTAAAATACTTTCAGGTGAATACAAAAAAAAAATATTAGAACTGAAATGTTTGTAAAAAGGGGTCTGAGGAAATGTAAGTTTTGAGTAGCTATAGTTCACAGTGGAAAAGTTTCCTGCCTGCCTGAATTATGCGTTAACTCAAAATCCACATAATTATAGTAATAAAAGATAGTTCTGTATATATTTTGTGTTATTATACTGCTACATGGAAATAAATGTCTCAAATAAATCAAAATTATACTGTGTTCAAAAGTATACTGTGTTCAAAAAGAATTTCTGGTCAATTTTGTCCCACTCATTAAATTCAAAAAGAAGGACAGAAAACCATGTAATAAACTGGTATGAATAGTGAAAGTGTTCACAAGTTCAGTTTCTGAATGACCAGTTTTTAAAATAATTTTTGTTCCTTTCAGCTCACATCGATTCCTTTTAATCATAAACCATTCAAATATGTTTATCCTGTTACTTTGAAATAATAGAGTTCTGTCTTAATCACTTCTCTGTTCAATTCTTTCACCTATTTTTGAGAACCTTTACAATCAGTTATGTTTTTGCTTTATATAATTTCCCTTTGTCTATCATTAAAAAGTGCAATTTGTTGCAAATTTTGGAAGGGTTTCAGGCCAAGATTTTAAGAGCTGCGTGAGGCTCTAAAGTATGCTGTCACTCTAAAATTGTGGAAAGAATTGTTCAGCATAGAGAGATGTTAGAAAACTAAATGTCAAGTGTCATCCCTCTCCTTCCTTAGATTTTTCAGTTAGCTTCAAAAAATGTGATAGATTACAATCACCATCTTTTTGTTGGAGAATTTAAGCTGTCATACCAAGGGATTATATACCTAAATAATATGTTATAATTAAGTAAATGGTTAAGTGTTTGAAGTTATTATTCAAAAATCAAAATATCAGATATCTATGAAGAACGGCATTGTAGTCACAAGTGAGAAAACCAGCATTTTTAATTTAAAATTGTCTCCATTTATTTAAAGATTAATTATAAGGCAGTTAGGAAGCACAATTAGAAACTACATTATGGAAGAAAAGTCTGTTAATCCTACAGATAATGTGCTGCTACAAAACCATGCTGAGTGTTAGCATGCAAATTAGCCCAGCATTATTTTATGCAGTGTGATACCAACACTGTGATATTTAAATTTCAGGGTCTTTGTTTGTTTCAGCTGTCATTTGAGCATTTGACATCATGTATAAATAATTCATTGACATCCAAAATGTTTATCCTGTCTATGATGCAAAATAACCCTGACCTACTTGCACATTTTATATGGAAACAATGATGTAATTGATTATATTAACAATTCTACTATTTGCCCTGAATTATAAAAAGGATGATAAGAGGTTAATTTGCCTAGTCCAGATAGAATGGCCTTCAGTCTTCACCTCCCTTCCTTAGCTAATCATAGTGATAATATTCCATAACTGCTTGAATCCCAAAGCATTCTGAGTACAAAATTCTTGTATATTGTCATTCCAAAAGTGAGACTTATTTAAGTGATCAATATTTCATTTTTCTGACAGCAAGATAACAGGTAACAATTTCTAATTGGTTTAGTTTTCACCTATAAGTCTGGGAGATCCACATTATCTGTTATGAGAGTTAGAAATTTTGTTCCTTAATTTAGGCTTTTGCTAGATCTAACTTTGTGTTATTTTTCTTCTACTTTTCAAACCATTTCTTCACCTAAAAAAATTTCTGTTAGAAGTGTGCTACCTATTTGGAAATAACCTAAGGTACTTCTTCCATTTGACTCTACACTTTAGTTATGCTATACCTTATCAGCTATGTACATTGCTCTGAGGAGAAAAGTATGAAAAGGAGTTGATTTTCTCAGCAGTAACTGGAAGTATAGGCTGGCTTTTTACATTCTCCAATTAAAATTTCCAGAGATTTTAAACACAGGAAAGAATCACATAATGGAGATAGAGTTAAAATTGACTCAGATACAGTTAAAGCAGCTCTTTTTTTTTAGCCCTGTGTATAGGAAATGCTTGCCAGAAACTATGGGACCAAAAAAGAATAGCAGAGAGACAAAAAGAAGATGGCAAATACACTTAGCTGCTTATCAGTAAGGTCAGGAGTGTGGGGTGGCTGAGGGTGAAGTGTAGAAGCTGCAGTCCAACAACATTTGAGGGTCAAAGACTGTGTCTTCCTGCCATAAAGATAAAGCTGAGAAATTCATTATGAACAGAAATCACAGAAGCAACTCATTAAATTCCTTAGATTTATAATCCTTAGAGATTTCTTCATATACATACATAGAGTTGCATTAGAAGACCACAGTTTCTTTTTGTATCTAGAACTTTACTTTTCCCCAGAAACATGCTGTGTCAGTCTCCTATAGTGAGAGCATCTCATTTTGTATTATTCTGTTTTTTTTCTGCCATTCCTTTTTTGAATGGTGATTTTCTTTATACTTCTGTGATTGCTGGCTTATAGGAAGCTATGTGAATTGAGAATTCTGATTTAGATTCTTGTTAGTAAAAGTTATCTACCTCCCACTGTCAGGAAAGCAGAGAGGGAGAGAAGAGACAACTTCTGTCAAACTGTTGAATTTGAAATGGAAGGCTTCATCTGAGCATGAAAGCTAAATTGAAACAATCAGGCATAACCCTTTAGGTTAACTACTTGTTGCAAGGGCCTAATTGCAAGAAACTGTTCCTGTCACTAATGAAATATCACTGGCTAAAAGATGGACAGATTGGTCTGAGTCCCCCAAAGTCCATTTTTTTGTGACTCAATTGAGGACACAGAGGCATACACAATTAAATTCAGTTTCACAGCAGTCAGTTACATAATCATTATGAAAGAAAGAAAACAGCTTTTAATAAGATTATTTCTCAGTCCTTCATTTCTTGGATCAATGTTAAAAGAAGAAATATCATTTATCTGCCTTGTTAGGTTGAAACATCTATATATTTTGCTAGTTATATGAACTCAGATTGCTAAACTAAACTGTCCCATGGCCTTAGTGGGTTTAGTATGTTTTTATAGTTTAAGGTGGTAGGCTTGCATCTGCACACACAACATTAGTGCAGTCAATCTTAGGTTTGGAATTTGCAATATTATTATATTAACAAGTACAAGTATTGTATTAACTAATTCACTCTATTCATAATCATGAAACCTCAAGAAGTTTTTTCCGCCTCTACATTCCCATTTCACCACAATAAGGTTGAGTTAAACAAAAATAGTCGTTGCTAAATGTCTTTTAAAATTGATTAAAAGACCCTGCATCATGTGGGGAAATCGATTCATATATAGAATCTATATTCTTATATAGAATCATTAATTTTTAATTAATGTTCAATTAATTATTTTAATTAAGGATCACATTCTCTTATTGGCATTTGCTGGTCAGTTTAATATCCCCAGGAAAAACTTTTAGCAGTGTCCCACTTTTAGGAAAATGAGAGGGCTTTGAAATGACTTTTCAGTGGATATATGTTTGGTTCCCACTCATCTTCCAAAACTGGGCAAAAATGGTCAAATTCTCTTCCAGAAGGATTTGGATATTGATCCCATCTTGATTTAGTTATAGTTTGGTTCATCTATATTAAGTTGTCTTTGTTATTTCCCTCTTCCTCAGTGTTGGGAAATTTTATTATGGATATTGTTATATATTTTTAACTTTAATACAGATTCTTAGTAAGAGATTCAGAAACCTATGATTAAAGTTATAAGCCAAATATCAGACTAAGTAATAGGTAATTCCAACTGCACTAACATCTATCAGATCTTAGTTGAACATGGAAGTTAAGTAAGATTGGATCTACTTAGTATTTGAAAAAGAAGACCACCAGAAAATTGTCAGATTACATGAGGAAGTAGAGGTTAAAACATGACTCTATGGCCTTTCATGGGGAGCCCAAAGGAGCACGGAGTCATGAGGTTTGTTGGTGCCATGAGAGCCCCCTCTTTGCCTTTGTCCACCAATTTAACAGTTTAATTATTCTTACCTTCTTTTTAATTCCCAAATTTTAACTCTTAATGTTTTAGTTTTAATATACTGTTTTATATTTTGATGCTTTATTGTACAGTCCCTCTCTGAGGAAGATGAGCAGTTCAGAAATGTGAAATATAAATATAAATAAGTAAAAAAAAGTTCATAAGAAGTAAGTGGCAAATGTCTACATTATTGCCCCAAAAATATATATATCCATATAGTCACCAAGAATCAAGTGTGAGATAAGGGAGTTGGAAGTTTTAACCTCTGTACTATTTATACAATAAATATATTGTTTTATCTGTGATGAAGGGAAAACACAGGCTTCCTTGTGAGAAAATCACAGAGTGAAGGTTCTTGGCTCTCTAAGGAGAGACAACTCAGCATAGCAAATATATACATAATATTTTATTGTACAACACTCCTTCTCCAAAAACAGGCTATTACACTGGTTCAATTCTGCCCTGCTAGGACTTTGCAAGATGACATTGTTACATTAATACGTCTTTAATACTCAGTACTTTATACTCAGTGTCTTAATGCTCAGTTTGAACAAAAGTCTCAGTGTTTATAAAGTAGCATACATTGCCTTTTCCAAAAGTTCTTGTACTATTTGGAATGTGGTTACTCTTCTTCTGGTTGATGCCGAGCTCCAGGCAAAGCTCCAAGCTTTGGGCAAGATTCCCACCAGGATATGCTGCTCATTGTAGCTTGTGATCCTGGCAGTTGAATGAAAGTTCTCTTGCTTGCCAATCTTCAGATGTTGCTTCTGCTTGCCAGTCTGTGTGCTCTTTGCTTATCACCTTTGCTGCTACACCCTCCCCTTCCCCACTCTTAGTATTTGTTTTTGTAAGCTCAAAAGACAGGGTGGAATGAGGCTACCTTTGGACCAGCACATCCTTGGAAACATGAGGATGTGGCTTAATTATCACAGGCAGCCACAGCACCAGCTTGGATGCCTGTTAGTAGAGTTCTGACACAATGGGTGAATGCCTGAAGGAGGGAGGGGGAGCTTGTCTGCATGACTGCAGCTACTTTTGAAAAGAGCAGAGAGCAAGCCGAGCTTCACTCCCTCACACACAGCAACAGAATAAATATGTTTACAGACTTTGTGCCTGCTGTGCATAAAGGCTGCTCTGATGAAGAAGCAGTATGAGGTTGGAGAAGACTGTTGAGGGAGATGGCAAATGCAAAGGACAACAAAAAGAAGCCTGCAGAGAAAGAACCTGCTGGATAACTCTTATCAGGCCTGTATAAACAACCCCCTCCCCACCTTTCTAAACTGCCTGGTCCAAGCAGAGAAAGGAGATGGGTTCCTCAAGCTGGAAACCTTTTGTCAGGGGGAAAGAACAGAGGCAGAAACTCCATCAATAAGGAGTTGCTTATATACTCACAGCTGAGGTTGGAAGGCTTATTGAGACTGATGATGCGAGAACAATGCTCAAACTGCCACTTCCAGAAGAGTTCCTTGGTGAGACATTTTATTTTGAATGCTACTTTGAATTCTTGACTGCTGAGGCTCCAAAGAGTTTTCTTTTGTTTTCAGTCTCTGACCCTGAATGCTCAAGGGATGGTAGAAGAAACTTCAATAGGTTCTGTACATCTTTAAAGAGTCCAGGTTTGTTTTCATTAGTCAGGTCTCCATCTACAAGGATCTGGAAGAAAAAGATCATTAGTACAGTTTCTAGTGGACCTATTCACATTGATTACATTAGTTTCAAATGATTATACATTATAAATGCCATGGTACCATGCATTCCCTATCCAAATAACCTAGGCATCGTGACTGAATCTTGTTTCAGAAGTAAGTGACACAGACTATTTAAACTGTACCCTGGGCTCTCACACTGAGGGGTGATAGGTTTTCTATACATGTTCTTTAAGATGTTATTCTTATACAGAAAAAATATACTTTTAATTTCCTGATACTTACTTATTTATGCCAAAATAATCATTTTTCTTACTCTGTAAAGAAAAAAATCAGAAAAAAAGGTAAGGCAGGAAGCAAGTGTTAATGTTAGCTGGGGAAAAAGATTGATTTTTGCACTTACCATTTTTTATTTCTAAAAACTTCATGCTAAGAATCCCTCTTTGATTAATTGCTTTATATACATATGCATTTGTGCTTTCTTCAGTATTATGGGAATTATGGGGTTGGAAAAACTATCCATCTCTGCATGATAAAACTGTACTAGTTTAGCTGAAGCATGTGGATTTAATATTATGTAGTTACATTTGAACAGATACTCAGAATGAAACTGAAAATGTTGAACCTTATTTCAAACAAATCAAGATTTTTAATTCTTAAAGCTTGGGTTCATGGATAAGCCATTTTCATTGATCAAGGATGATTCATTGCAGGTGACAGATTTACAAAACATGCTATTCTAGTTGAAAGCCATCTAACAATTGGATAACAAACTTAAAAAAGATGTTAAACAACTTTACCTTGTTAATGCACTGCTATTTTTTCTTATATCTGATGTGACTAAAGATTATCTATAGCACATATAGCAAGAAAACCTGAAATAGTCAACATTTCTGGTTAGCACAGAATGCAAAATCAATTATTAATGCATATTTTATATTCTGATTACTAACTCATATCTGGTAATTTGTTACTACCATGATATTGCACTTTGTGTAATTTGGGCATAAAGAATTTTGAAAAGCTAGTCTTACAGAATGTAAACTTGTGTTATGGACATACTCTGTGTAACAAAACAATTGTAGTTTATTCAGCAAACCATGGTCTGACAAACCACAGATGAATGCAGGTACAAATCTAATCAGAATGACACTTTAAAGTCCTTGCTGTATATCTTGAAATAAAGAATAACCTTTGTATTTCTTTAAATGGTCCCACCAACACAAGCTGCTTTCCCTCCAGTAGTTTAGACTACTGAATCATTTTTGTTAAAAAAAATAACACATTTAAAATAAATAGGTTTAATTAAAAGAGAAGGCATCAATTCTATACAGTGCAGCAGTTGTTCAAAGGATCTATTCCTTATGTATAAGCAAATTAAACAGAATAATTTTTGTTTTGTTTCCTGAATGTATGTCAGTATACTGCATCTACCTCCTACTTAGTGAGGTGCCAGAAACAGTATGTTGGTTTTTAAAATGGTTGCTGAATTTGAAATGCTTGGAGTAAAAATGGGTTATGCTTTCACTTCTGGTATACCAGGCAAGCTGTGCCAAAACTGACTTGAATTGCCCTTACTGTACGGGTGGAATTAAGGTTATTAACCTAGGCAATTTTTTCTGTCTCGCTAAAAAGCTTATGAACACTTTGATTGACTAGTGCTGTGATTGCAGCAATGATAAATATCTATGGGTTTAACAGTTTACTGCACACTTTGCAGCAGAGATATATGGAATGCAAATGGTAAAGACATGAATGAAAGAATGAAATGAAAGATATGAAGCTCTCCTGTGTGAAATGAGAAAAGGGAAGGATGTAATAGGTTAGAATGAAGGAGATGCAATCTTGTGGAATGTAAAGTAGTTGACAAATACTTGTATGGGAATAAAAGTGTTGGTTTAATTATGAATGAAAGAGGTAAAATGCATGTCAGAAAATATGAACTGATATCCCAGGTTGTTGTGGATGGACTTTATAGGTTAGTGATAGTGCTGATGTTCAATAATTAGTATGACCTGGGGAAACAATCTGGTAGATGGCATGGAGGGGTGGCTGAAAAAGAGGCATACGTTTTTTGTTTTTTTTAAAAAGTGTGTCATTAGACATTTGAGGCATGAATGGGAATAATCAATAATGAGCATTTGATTAGAATATTTATTTACTTTGAGAAGTGGGATGAATAAAGAAGCATGGTTCTTTTAGTAAAAGATGCAGAGATGGCAAAAGATTATGAATGTAGGACATTCTTTTTGGTAATATTAAGATTGGATTGGGGCGGATGGGTGGGTGGGATGAGAAATTGCAACAAATAGCATAAAACTGAAGTTTACCAATTGATGAATTTATTTTGCTAATGCAGAAGTTCATTCTATAAACAGCTTTGCATGTGAGAAGAACTGTGGTTGCCGGTTGTGTTTTCACATGTGAGATGTAGCTCAATAATTTTCAGATTACTCTTAGTGTGTTGTGGTGATACCTTTCCCTTGGTTCCCTCAGGGAAGGGACATATAGATGAAGACATGAAATTTTTGGGTTGAATTTTACACAACAATTGCATGCAACTAATTCAATCAGGTTTTTTTTTAAGGAAAAAAAAAACATTTTATACTCCAGACATGACTACTAATGCTTTACATATAAGAAATGTATTGTTTTAATCTTGCAAGCCAGTATCTATTGTGTGGGATGAATGGCTATATAAATCATATGAATAAATGTATGAATTTGTAAACCAAAGTAGTTCTTACAAAACAATCATAAACATAAATAATACATTTAGTAATCTCCATTGACACCCAATCTAATGCAAACAAATTAAATACCAAATACAGAACATATTTTTCCTGATTTTTCAAAAACTCATCAAAATGGCGACCAACCAGACTTGGGGTTTGGGGAGGCTATTCATAAGAACAGACGCTATAGTGATGAAAAATCCCTTTGTCTCCCTGAGCCTCTAAGATGGAGGTACCTTAATTATCCTTTTGCACAATGAAAACATAATAAAGTTCTGTTTGAAGTAAAAAATACTTAAGATCCAAAGCATAAAAAGCTTTAAAACCAGCATTTTGAATTGTTCTCAGAAATCTATCAGTAGGCAATGCAGTGCTTGCTAATGTGTTGTTATAAGGATACAATAGCTCTTAAATATGATCAAATGGACTCTCACATTCTATATCAAATGGCTTCTTAGCAATCTTCAAAGCAGCCCTATGTAAAGCACTTTGCAACGTTATAGCTTTGAGGTGTTAAGTGTATCAGTTGCACTCAGTGCACTTTTTGTAAAAAAAAAAGGGGGGGACTCACAGATGTCATACAACCCGCCTTGCCTACCCTACAAGGTTTGCCTACCCTACAAGGTAAAGCACTTTGCAATGATATAGCTTTGAGGTGTTAAGTGTATCAGTTGTAAAAAAAAAGAAAAAAAAGGGGGGAACTCACAGATGTCATACAACCCGCCTTGCCTACCCTACAAGGTTCCATCCAAAAAAGGTGCCAGAACTCCGTTTTGGGCGTTCTATGACAAAAAAAGCCCTGGTTGCACTTATCTAAGACATTCGTTCCAGATAGATATACCAACTGAAGCTGACAAGTTTCTCTGTCCAGTGTTCACATTCAAATCCATCAGATGCTTTCATTTATCATCAACTAAAGCATTACACATTTTCCTCCACAGATCCAGTCCATGGTCCTCAGAATGTAGAGGTTGTAGACATCCGATCACGTCAGTTGACTTTGCAATGGGAACCTTTTGGTTATGCTGTGACTCGTTGCCATAGCTATAACTTGACAGTTCATTACCAGTACATATTC
Organism: Trimeresurus albolabris; assembly: GCA_032467975.1. Classification (NCBI taxonomy): domain Eukaryota; kingdom Metazoa; phylum Chordata; class Lepidosauria; order Squamata; family Viperidae; genus Trimeresurus; species Trimeresurus albolabris. The sequence continues at coordinate 176,581 of JANHFS010001525.1, forward strand.
AATCAGCAGAAATATGAAGCAGAGGAACTAATTCAGACATCATCACATTACACGTTGCGAGGATTACGCCCCTTCATGACCATCCGATTGCGGTTGGCTCTTTCAAATCCAGAAGGCAAGATGGAAAGTGAAGAATTGGTGGTGCAGACAGAAGAGGATGGTAAGAAATAAAGTTCTCACTATTTAAATTGTTTGGGGAGGAAAGGGAATTAAAAAAGGCTTAAAGTAAGATTTTACTGGTAGATAGAAATTCAACCCATATGTTTCACCATTCCCAAAATAGACTACAGTTTAATATTGGGAAAATAAACCTCTAAAAATTGTTGCAGGCTAAAATTATAGCTAATACTGAACATAATGAAGCTTCCCATTTTGCTTTTGGGAGGATTAGTTCTGATTACATCTTAACAAAATCAGTAACTATATCATGTTGGAAGATTTTAGTTGTGTTCTCTAAATACATGTCAAAATGTTTCACGTGAGTTTGCTTAAAGTGTGCTTAAGAATTAATTAATTTATGTTCAAAGGCATGTCAAAATTAAAAAAAAATGCAGTAATTTCAAATTAATAGACAATATGCTAACCGGGCATCTGAATGGAAGTAGTTATTCCTTAGTGTTATTTACTGGTTATTTATTTAATAGGTCATTCTTCCAGGAGGGTAAGGATTCAAGAGAAGGAAAGGAATTAAATATCTATATGTTAATTAAACATATTTATTTATATTTCATATTTCTAAACTGCCCTTCTCCCTCAGAGAGGAGCTATCTCTTTATTAAAATGAGTAATCTAGTTCAGGGGTCTCCAACCCCCCAGGGTGTGCAAGCGGCGCACGAGCCTGCATGTGGCTCTACTCATATAAGTGATGGGTGTGCATGTGAGTGTATAAAACTCCATTTGTGCAAGAGGCAGGCTTGTGTGCCTACTGCAAGCACAAATGGAGATGTGTGCTTGAGCGTGCTTGCCCGCTGCATGCATGGAACCATCCCCTCTCCTCCCCTGCCACCACTACTGGTTCGCAAAGCTGGAAAGGTTGGGGACCAATGACCTAGTTAATGGAACCCAAGCAAAACCAAGTACTGCTATTTTAACATGTCACTATTGCACATACAGGTGGTCCTTGTTTAATGACCACTCATTCAGTAACCATTCAAACTTGCAATAGTGCTGAATGAATGGTAATTATGACCAATGCTCACTCTTATTTCAGTTTCAGTGTCCCTGTGGTTACATAATTGCCATTTGCAATCTTTTTTCATGCTTTCCTACAAGCAGTCAATGGAAGAACTGACAGAAGGTTACAAATAGTGACCATATTAGATGCATGCTTAAGGACCCATGGTGTTCATTTAACAGAGGCAACTGGCAGTTCAAGAATTTCTGTCACCAAGTGATACAGTCACATGACATTGTACTTTATGATTGTATCACCAATGGAAATTCAGGTCTCAATTACTATTGTTAAGGGAGGAGTATCTGTTATTTACAATTCACTCGTATTATTATAGCACATAAATTTGTACATGGTTTGGAAAAAAATGTACAATTTTTGTCAGAAATCTGAGTGAATATTGATTGTAATATAATGTGATGTTAGGTTATAGAGAAAAAAATGAAATATTAGGATTTACAACATTTTTATTGTATTTTTAGTTCCTGGAACTGTTCCCCTTGAATCTATTCAGGGAGGACCCTTTGAAGAGAAGATCTATGTTCAGTGGAAGCCACCAAATGAAACCAATGGAATAATTACCCTCTATGAGGTAAGACAGAATGGATGTCTCAAGCTATACCCCTTCTATCCCTATGATGGATTTTATTGTTACTTTTTGGACTGTTTATTATTATGGTATGTCATCACTTGGCAAAAAGGATTGGAGTGTTTAGGTGAACAAGTTGGTTTCACCTGCGAGGAATATTGTAGAATAGGGATTTGAATTATTGGTGTCTTACAACTCCTTAATTCAAATACTTTGATGCTTGTACCAAATAAAATTCATGCTTTTTCCTTTTGCTTGTAGTAGATATGCCAATGAAAATGCTTTATAGTGGTATGTCAATGCAAACATATCTACAGCAGAGCTGAGGTAAAATTAATGTCACAAATCTTAAGAGCAAATATTGTCTCAAACTGGTATGTCTTCACAAATTTGAGATTGAAGTGTAATTACTGCATACATAATGAAGTCCATTGCAAATCTGGTCTGGCTGGATATAGTTTTCACTTTGCCTGAATTTTTAGATATGATTCAGTCCCATTGATCAGCTATAGCAGGGATTGTTTTTTTTCACTGTAGTAGGAATTCTGGAGAATGGAGGTTAGACATTATATATCCTTTGTATCAGTTGGGATAATCTGGAGTCCAAGTTCTTAAAATGCTATAATTTAGCATTATGATAATAAAATAGTATTCATCTGGATTTATGTCATCTCCCTTTGTTTTTCTCTGTGGAATGTAGACATGTGGAAATCAAAAACCTCCATATTAGTTTGATTGCTATAATTAATTGTAATTAGTGATTTTAATCAGGAAACCAAAATGAAGACTAGAATCTCTTGCATGTTACTCATGGTTTAATTCCTATGTTCTGGCAAGAAGAGATTAAATATGAATAGTAAAATTCAACCTTATTTTCTACCTGCAGTTTTCTTTAAAGGTTCAGTTGATACACCTTTGAAAATGGAATATGTTCTTGTGTATTGTGTCGAATTTTACTCTCTCAAATGACTACCATAATTCCACTGAAATGCCTCTGCTATAAAAGCAGATGGTAGAAGGTTGGGGGTTTGCAGCAAGGTTAATGTGCTGAGCCTTTCACATCTGGAAACATGATTTTCCAAAGTGGTTTGGGTCAAAGGAAAAAATTGAGTTGAATGCTTTCAGCTGAGTCTCGGTGGATCTTTGTGCATGTCACTGAAAAGCTTACGCTGTTTGCTGCAACTAGCAATCTGTAAGCAGACATTCTCCATTGTGGTTTTTACACTGCAGATCAAAGTATTTTAGATTACAAGATGAGGAATGAAGTATATCTAACTTGAAAATAAAGTCAGGCAGTACAATTGCCACTAGGATAACAATCCTTAAATAGCAAGTTACAATTCTATAAAAGATGTTCAATTAAAACAAAAACGCTATGAACTAAGTACTTTAATGTAATTGAAATATTTATAGAAATTAGATTAGATTCTAGAAATTTGGATGATCTAGTGTTATAAAAATTACCAGGAGAAATTACAATATAGGTTGTTCTTGACTTATGACCACAATTGAGCCCAAAATTTCTGTTGTTAAATGAGATATTTGTTTAAGTAAATTTTGCCCCATTTTACAACCTTTATTGACACAGTTGTTAAATGAATCACTGAAGTTGTTAAGTTAGTGTCACTGTTGTTAAGTGAATCTGGCTTCTCCATTGACTTTGCTTGTCAGAAGGTCACAAAATGCGACCACATGACTCCAGGACACTGCAATTATCATAAATATGAGTCAGTTATGAGTTTGAATTTTGATCATGTGACCGGTGGTGATGTTGCAATAGTCATAAGTGTAAAAATGGTCATGTCACTTTTTTCAATGCCGTTGTAACTTTGAATTGTCACTAAATGAACTGTCGTAAGTTGAGGACTACCTATACAGGCTTTTTGACTTTTAGAGTTTTTGAAAAGATACTTCCATATTCTTGCCAAGAAAACTAATGGTCATGTTCATAAAATTGAACTGGGAAAAAAAATGAGACTTGACTTTTTTCTTTAGATATTTACTTATGGCAGAAAGATAAACTCAGTTGTCTGTAACACTATTTACAAAATGGATGAGAGCAGCTTGGGGAATGCCAAGGGAGCACGTCTAGAGCAGCACCAGTTCAGAGTGCTACTGGAGGTGTTAGGTAGAGATGAAAGATATCTCCTTTTTTTGTCAACAAAAGCATTTATGTTGGATGTAGTCTATTGGGTGGCAAGCAGGGAAGGCTTAGATAAAGTGCTATGTGTTGCAGAGAATTCTGGAAGTTAAACTGACTCAGAAATATTTCTAAAAATATACTAGCTCTTGTCCACTTAGAGAAGAGCTGATAGCAGTTTTCCAATATTTGAAGGGCTGTCACAGGGAAGAGAGGATCAATTTATTCTCCACAGCACTTGAGGGCAGGATAAGAAGCAATGGGTAGAAGCTTTCCAACTTGGAAATAAGGAGGAATTTCCTGACAGTGAGAATTGTTAATAAGTGGAGGTTGCTGGAGGTTTTCAAGAAAAATTGGACAACCATTTGTCAGGGCAGGGGATTGGACCTCCAAGGTCTTTCCAGCCTGAAGATTCTATGATTCTAAGTGGAAACACTTCTGGTGGCATATTAACCTGCATTACATCTCATTATAATAGCAAACCACAGAGTGTCTGATACTGCAAAATCCAGGAAAGGACCTACAATGGTACACTTTGATTGTTTCTTATGAATTAGAGCAGGGGTATCAAACTCACGTCACGTGATGTGTCGCGATGTATCACAACTTTTTTGCCACTGCCAGCAATGGAATGGGTGCAGTTTCACTATGATGCATGCGGCCCGTGCATTAGAGACTCCAAAAAAGCAAGACTCCCAGCATATGAAGAAAGCCCTGCTTATATGCATTTATAAATGTTATTTTCATAATAATATAGATTGAACTCACAATCCCAACTTCATTTCCTTATTATGTATGTTATACTGTGTTTTCTATGACAAAGGCTATGGAGAATTTAGGCTACCCATATAAGTACTTTAATATATGCAAAAATGCTAAATCCCACCAGAGCTAGCTGTGGATGTATATATGAAAACCGAAAGGAATTGCCTCAAGTTGTAAAAAAAAAAAAGTCAAGATGACAGCCATAATAATGCAATAGAAACCCTTCCTGTTTTGTGCAACAAAAGCACACACACACACAAATGAATCTTTAATCACACTGTTGTAGCTTGCACTGACATTTTTGACTAATTCTGCAAACATCCTTGATCCAAGTCCTCCCAATTGGAAGAAATAGGATCTATATTTGGTCAATAATGGAAACATCTTGGCTTCTCCACCTGTGAAATGCCAGATTCCACATGTTGTTCCCCTTTTAAGGAAGATAAAATGTCCTAGAAACCTCAGTAGAAAGTAAGAGAGAAAGCATACTGAATTAAAATTAATGTTTGACTCTTTTAGACAAGTATATTTAATTATTTGTTTTCTATCCTAATACAAATTATTGGTATTAATCTTTAATTCTCTACATAGTTTAGTATTCCAATATCTGTTGAAACACTCCTTCTTGTAAGTTCCTAGCCACATCCTTGAATCAATATTGGAAGCACCTCCATGTTGAGGAGTGGCCCACTCCTCTCACTGGTGGCCCCATGACTCAGGATTTTCTCTCCAGTGACCTGTGCCTTATCTTCCTGCCCTTCAGGGGCCAGGCAAACATGTTGTTATTCTCTGAAGTCTTTTAATAAATGATTTCTTTGCAGTGGGTTTTCAAAATCTAATATATTTCTGTTATCTTTGTTTGTACTGTTTTCTTTGCTTGAGAGATTTTTAAATTGAAATTTGAGAATGTTGTATGCCAGTCTAAGAAAGCCTGTCATGAAGAGCAGCATATACACTTTTTAAAATTAAAAATAAATAATTTGTATCGTCCCAATATGTGATAGTCCCAGATAGAGTCTAATTATAATGTCCATCCTTACAGTCACTAGTAAATTCAATTTTCATGTTCAATAAATCCAACTTACAAAAATTGAAGTTTGTCTAGCCAGCTGACCTTCTGAGAATCATACAGGTGAATATGGTGCTTTCTATACCTCTGAGGGGGAATAAAAATGGATTTGTTCACATAATTTAATAATTCATATATCACATAATTTTAGAAGGGACATTAGGATATCTAAAATTATATTGACTACATAAATGTTTGAAAAGATTTTTGGAAATGATGTGGAAGTCCTAAAGAGCCTTAATATTTTTCTTTGCCCTCTGTGCTTGAAATTCATCTTATATAGCAGATGTGGGCATTTCATGGCCCACAGGCCACATCTGTCCCTTTTACTGTCCTTGTCCAGCCCATGGTGGCAGCAGTGGGGGCTCAGTGGCAGGTAGCAGTGGCTGTCCACAGCAGTCCCAGTTTCTCATGTATTCCTTGAGAAAATTAATTGCCCACCCCTGCTATATATTATTCCTGAAAGGTGACAAAGTGCTGAATACATCCAAAAAACATATTCATTTTTAAATTTTGAATTTACATTTTTTTTCTCTTTTTTGGTAATTCATTCAATTCAGGAAGAAAAGGATGACAAAATATCGTGCCCATTAGTACATGAATGCACATTTATTAACACACACACATGGTGCAAAATATATATGCAGGCAGACTCATTTCCAAAGTGGTAGGTAACTACTTCTTGGGTGGTACTTGATGTGATGGAAAGTGATGTTGATAAGATAAGGTCATAGTTAACCAGTAACAAAAGAAACCAGCATAAAACATTTTAAAAGTAGCGAGAGAAAGAAGCTGACAAGTGACAGATATAAAATAGAGATACTAGATTTAATTATATGGTTTTATCATGGAGAGGCCCATTCAAACATTAACACTGTAGGAACAAAACACGGTATATGATTTAAAATGAAAATAAGTGATCAGCTGAGATAGGAATGGATCCTCAGTCTGATATTTAAATTATTTCTAATATTAAATACTGTATGAATTTGGGTTGGTTCGTTTTGAACCATGCCAACATTCGACAACAAACCCAAGAACTTAGTAACAGTGTATTAGAATAGACATTCATATGTTTATATTGAAGCTGCTTTTATTACCCAAGGCAGGCTAAATTTCCTACTCATGCCCATTCTGCATTTTTCACACACAATCCATTTGTGTGTGAATTTTTGGAAGAGGAAGAGGATAATATTTTTTCTCTTAAAGAGAGAAAGTCTCATGATGAAGAGTCTCACAGAGTTTATTTAAATAATAATAATAATAGTAAAGTTGGAAGGAACCTTGAAGGTCATCTAGTCCAACCCCCTGCTCAGGCAGGAAAC
>JANHFS010001527.1:6564-19522 GCA_032467975.1 Trimeresurus albolabris
TGCTAGGCGACTGGTGGTACTCGGATGTTGCCATATCCTAAAAGTGGTACAATGGGTGAAAAGGTTGAAAAGTCCTGTTCTAGAAAATAGAAACATGATCCATCACATAACACCACTTTGTAAAATAGCGTGGACCTCACCGTGCTGGCTGGAGAATTCTGCGGTTGAGGTCCAGAGGCCTTAAAGTTGCTGAGGCTGAGACTCACTGTCCTAGAAGGTAAATGGTAACATGATCCATCCTTGAGAAGACCTGAAGCCAAATGCTCACCACCAGATACTCCTTACTGCTGCTTTTTTTTCTGGCGGCCAGGCATATGTCCAAGTAACACTGGACTGGGATGGAGAACCCACAAAGAGGTCAAAAAAGTCAATATGGCAGCTGTAATTGCATGATCAAAGTTTATCTCCTTTTTATGCAAGCTGTGTAAAAATTCTAGATTCAGTTAAGGCAGCCTTTCTCCATCAGAGACTATCCCTAATCTCCTTGGTCTTATAAGTCCCTGCCAGCAACTGCCCTCTTGCTTAAGAATAGTGGACTTTGAAGTCCAGCTGATCAAGGAGGGCTCAATTGTTATGTTTGGTGCACACATAAAATGTTTGGGGTAACCTTAGCAGGGTGAGGACAAGGATCCTTTAGCCCATCTCGTAGCTCTGCCATGGGCCACAAGGCAGTCCTGAGTCTTTCTCTTTGCTTTAATTTGGACTGAATACAAACCAGCCTTGCAATATTGCTGCTGCTGCTGCTGTTTTTTTTAAACATGTTTGTGCAGGTCTCATTTATGCAAGATTATCCTTTTATCACATTTTCAGACTCATTTATGAGGCTCCTCTTTTGCTCCTGGGGGCATCATCAAGTGAGTTAAGTTGCACTATTTGTTTCCTGCAGAGAACTGGCAGGGCCTGTCTCCCCTGAGTGATGAGGCGCGGCTGCCTTTGCCAAACAGGGTCTGCATGATGGATATGGTATACATGAATATGATCGCGAGAAATTAACATGTTTATTGAGGAAACGTGTGTGTGTTTACATTCTGCTACCCATGGCATTACCTTTTATCACCCCCCCCTTTTTTTTTTAATAAGAAATGTAGACAAATGACTTCCATTTTGGTCCCAATTTTTCGCACAAAAATTGGGAAAAATTTGCAGAGATTTTTCTTCTTCTTTAAATAGCACTCAGAGGAAGAAAGAGAAATGCAACCTTACCTGTTATGTTTTGGTAAAGTTAAGTCTTGACATTTGGGGGAATAATGACACCCTTTGCCAAATCTTCCTTAAAGTATACATTTGGCTGATCTCAGAAAAATGAGAATAGCAATAGCAATAGCACTTATATGGTATAAGGGTTTTCAGTCCTCTCTAAGCAGTTTACAGAGTCAGCATGTTGCTCCCCCAACTACTGGGTCCTCATTTTACTGACCTCGGAAGGATGGAAGGCTGAGTCAACCTTGAGACATCAGATCGAACTTCTGGCAGTGGGCAGAGTTAGCCTGCAATACTGCATTCCAACCGCTGCACGACCATGCCTCATGTGGAAGGATCAGATCTGGCTAGACTTGAGCGGAAGACCATCAGGAAGGGTACGCACAAGACAGAGCTTCGATTGCATCTTCATAGCCACCATTTTGATGTTTTGGCCCCCCAAGAGAAGGCACTTGACAGAGAAGGCACTAGACAGAGAAGGCACTTGAATCCATGGATCCATGATCACCATGGAGCCAAGAGCTTGTCCAGAGCTCTATTATTACTTTTTCCACCCTTTGGGATAGTAGCAATCTTTCCCTGATTCGTCGATCCTTGGCGGCAAGAAGAAGACTGATGATGTTGTTCCCCATGGTCAGTCACAACTGCAGGACTCCAGCTAGCATATTCAGCCACCAGATCCTACCAGGTTAGAATTGGACTTCTTAGTCCTTCGTTTGAGCACCATCATATGAAGAAGACCATCGTATGAGAAGAGCAACGAAGATGATTAAGGGGGGCTGGAGGCTAAAACATAGGAAGAAGGCTACAGGAATTGGGTATGCCTAGATGCGAAGAGAAAGACTGGGGGAGACATGATAGCAGGGTTCCAATATCTGAGGAGCTGCCACAAGGAAGAGGGGGTCCGCCTATTCTCCAAAGTACCCCAAGTCAAGAAAAGAAACAACAAAAGGAAACTAACCAAAGAGAGAAGCAACCTAGAACCTTTCTTGCCATAGTTGTTAAGTGAATCACTCCACTGTTAAGTTAGTAACACGGTTGTTAAGTGAATCCAACTTCCCCATTGACTTTGCTTGTCAGAAGGTCACAAAATAGGAACACATGACTCTGGGATACCTGCGACCGTCATAATTATGAGTCAGTTGGCAAGCATTCTGAATTTTGACCACGTGATCGTGGGGATGCCTCAAGATTTGTAAGTGTGAAAAACGGCAGTGCTGTTGTAACTTTGAACGGTCACTAAATGAACTGTTGTAAGTCGAGGACTGCTTGGATAGCATCGTTTTGCCATTATTATGCCAAAATAGATATCACCCAAGGTTTATGCCGGCAAACTTCAACTCAGACAGAAAGAGGAAGCTTAAACTAGACTGGATGTTTTTTTAAAAGCCTGGATCTTGAATTTTATCCGATCTCCACGGGATGCTTCTTGAGCATGGAAGTACATCAGCCTCCGTCTCCCTCACTCTTGTTCTCTTTGCTTATCATGCTAATTTGATGCCACGTTATTCTCTTGGGTGACATGGAGATAAATTTGACTCCAGAGTTACAATAACTAGTCGTAAAAATTATGATTGCCAATATCTTGGAGGCACTTTCCCTGCAAATAGTAAGATGAAGTGAATTAACAGCGTGAAAAATTGTTGGCAACAGCTAGAGAGCGACATTATAAATGTCCCAATTATTTCTCCTGTGACACTGGATTGCTGTGGGCAAAGAAACGCACAAAAGGCGAAGGCTCATTGACACGCCGAAAGAAAGGCATGCTTCCGCCGCCACGAAGGTTAACCTTTGGCAAACACACTTCCAATCAGAACTCTTGGCAGGAATCCAGAGAGAACGTTTCTAAAAATGCTAACTTGGATTCTTTTCCCATAAATGATAATTTTTAAATGATAGTGAAGACTTCCACAACCTGGAACCTTCTAAAAGTGTTAGATCTCAACTCCTAGAATTCTTGATCACATCCATAACTGAAAATTATCTGGATTTGGAATAGCAACAGTGAATATCACCATTCAAAACATACTGTTAAGATCCAGCTGTAGCTACAGGTAGTCTTGCATTCATGACCATAATTGGGACAGAATTTCCCTTGATAAGCAAGGCAGTTGTTCAGTAAGTCATGCCTGATTTTATAAACTTTTTTGCTATGGTTTTTAAGCAAATCACTGCATTTCTTAAGTGAATCATGTGGTTATTAAGTGAATCCACCTTCCCCTGTTTATTTTGTTGTCGGAAGACAGTTGGGGAGGTAACTAAGGGTAATCATATGATCCCAGGATGCTACAACCATTGTAAATACATGCTGGTTGCCAGGTGCACAAATTTTGATCACATGACCGTGCGGATGCTCTGATGGTCATAATAGAACAGAATAGAATAATAACTATTCTAACTTTATTAATGTATATAAATCAGCATATATTAAAATGGGATTTCATTACATACAGCTGTCAAAGGATAATCACTCCAATATACACTGCATAAACATAACAAACAAAATAAATAAATAAAATAAAATATGCATATACCCAAATGCACACAAATACGTGACCCAGAGAAACAACACAGTCTAGTTCAGATGAATACATATACATGGCGAGAAAAATGAATCTTAGGCGTTTACCAGACAGATGACACAGGGAGCAAAGCTGTTACAGAATCTGGTAGTCCTGCTAGAAATACTTCAAAACCTCCTCCCAAAAGGTAGCAAAGTGGGTGTGTGGGGTCTCTAACAATGCTCCAAGATCTAAGCACATAGAGCTTATAAATGCAAGGACCAGTTGCAAGCCACTTTTTTCAGTGCCATTGTAACTTCAAACAGTTGCTCAACAAATGTTTGTAAGTCAAGGTCTCCCTGTAAGTCCATTTCAGTGTTGTTTTAGTGGATTCTATATTGTCACAAACTAGTAAAAAAGGGAACAGGAAGAACATATTGTTGGAACAACGATGACTTCGTAATGCAGCATTTCTTCACCCCATCAACTTTAAGATGTGTGGATTTCAACTCCCAGAATTCCCCATGCTGGCTGTTGATAATGTAACATATATAGGCCTTGTGAAATAATTTCCCTCCTCAACAGACATTGCTTCAAACTTTGTTGTTTTTTTTACATGTCCCATTTATCATGGCTCAAGGCTAGATTATCAGTTAGACATAGATCATAGAATAGGAGGGTTGGGAGGGACCTTGGTGATCTTCTAATCCAACCCCTTGTCCAAGGCAGTAGTCCTTATACTATCCCAGTCAAATGATTGTCCAATCTATTCTTGAAGAGCTCCAGTAACAGAGCACCCACAACCTCTAAAGGCAAGTTGTTCCATTATTCTCATTGTCAGGAAATTCCTCCTTAGTTCTAGGTTGTGTCTCTCTTTGATAATCTTCCACCTGTTATTCCTTGTCCTGACCTCAGGTTTTTAGAGAGTAAGTCAACCCTGTCTTCTCTGTGACAGTCCCTCAAGTAGTGGAAGACTGCTAATGATTCAGAGAATTCTCTTTCAGATATTCGGGCCCATAGCTTCCTAGTCTACCCACTCTCCCTCTGCTCAGAATGGATAACCTTGAGTTTGTGCTTAGGCAGTATTGAAGTATTAGTACTGCTTTATAAAATCTTAGTGAGACCATACCTGGAATACTGTAGCCAATTTTGGTCACCATACTACAAAAAAGATGTTGAGATTTTGGAAAAAGTTCAGAGAAGAGCAACTAAGATGATCAAAGGCCTGGAGACTAAAAATGTGAATAACGGCTGCAGGACTTGAGTTTGGCTAATCTAAAGAAAAGAAGAAATAGGGGGGACATAAGCAATTGTCCAGTATTTGAGGGGCTGCCACAAAGTAGAGGGGGTCAAATTATTCTCCAAAGCACCAGAGGACAGGACAAGAAACAAGGGTTGGAAACTAACCAAAGAGAGAAGCAACCTGGAATTAAGGAGAAACTTCCTAGCAGTGATGACAATTAACCAGTGGAACAGCTTGCCTTCAGAAATCGTGGATACTCCATCACTGGAAGTTTTTAAGAAGAGACACTAGACAGTCACTTGTCTGAAAAGGTATAGGTTCTCCTACTTGAGCAGGAGGCTGGACTAGAAGACCTCCAAGGCCCCTTCCAGTTCTATTCTATTCTAGGCTGAGAAACAGTTTGAATCTTACCAAAAGCCATCCTGTTTTGGAAGAACATTATGCATCCAAAGAGCTGAAGCAAACAGCTTGAAAATAGGGGTACAATATAAGGCCATGAAATATTCAGTGAACAATTACAGATGGCCGTAAATTGTTCCCTTTTTTAATATGGTGGAACCAACCTTCGCCATACTTCAGTTATGAAGTTAATGCTCACAGTAAGGGGTACAGACAGGTAGCCTGGAAGCAGCTCAACGCACGGGACTCATGATCTCCTGCCTAGCACCACCAATTTAGTTATTTATGTGCTTTATTCCACGTCCTTAAGATTATCCTGGCATTTTCCCTTGGTCTAAAATGAAGACTGATTTCCTTGCTTGGAAGGAAAGAGCAGAAGAGCAGAGCAGAATGACTTTTAAAAGAACAAGCTTTACGTTTACCTCTGATGATCAGACCATTCTTGTGTGAATGGAGTCCAGGAGTGCACAGGGCTGTGTATGTCAAAAAGGTCAAGATGGTAGTCACAACCATACGATCATAAGCTTTGCTGGCTGGAGAATTCTGGGAATTAAAGTCCATGCATCTTAAAGTTGCCACGGTTGAGAAACACTGCCCTGCTCCCTTTCGATGTGCAAAAGAGGAGCAGGGCTCTGAACACAAAGCAGCGGCTGCCATTTTGACTTTTTTGCCTCCCTTTACAGATGCCCCTCATTGAGCCCACACTGTGCTGAGATAAGTGCATTTGCACTGTGACTTCAGGAATCAAGGAGGTCTCTCTACAGTCCACTAAAAGATCTGTTTGCAATTTTGGTACCTTCTTAACAGCTCCTGCTGGTTACTTCCTGGAGCTGAATCAGCTTCTCTGCAGTCACACCTATGCAACTTTGCAGTGACTTGAAAATTCTTCCTTGCTGCAAATGACTCCAGCAAGAGCCATAGAAAATAGTCAATGTGGGGAAAATCGAGTTTTCCTTAATTAAGTAGTTTTGTAATTAGTACTTGAGAGATGAGTTATGCGACAATGGCAGAGTTGGCATCCAGCCATCATGGAGACTCAGAAGCAATGGGGAAATGGTAACAAGCTGAGCTGGATTGAACATGCACTGCTTTGAGCAGACATTCCCAATCTATACTAGCCATGCGGAAGGTTGTGGGACAATTCACTGCGGCCAACTCGCTTCAGCCATTTCGCCATGGCCAACCCGGTGTGACCATCTTGCTGTGGCCATCTCACCGTGGGACAACTTGTCACGTGGGACAATTCCACTCAGGATAACTCAATGTGATAAATGTTATCGGCCACTATGTTGAAGAATATTGTCCCTGGCAAGTTGTCCTGTGCTGAATTGACCATGGCAAGAAGGTTGCAGTGGATTGGCCATGGCAAGTTGGCCACGGGGAGGTGGCCGTGCCAAGTTGGCTGTGGTGAGTTGTCCCATTCCACCCAAGGAAGAATTTCACTCTCTGCCTGCTGCTTCTCCCACGGCTGACAGCTCTGCCTTTGTCCTGGGCCGACGGTCCAGCCATCGAAAGTCCAGGGATGGTCTCTTGGTGGGAGTCTGTCAGGGAATTGCGCAGCAGGTGTCCAAATGAAGTCCCCCTTCTCACCTAGCAACCAATCAGAGCGTAGATTGCTTCAGGCAGGAGACTACACTCTCCAATCAATCAACTACAGCTGTGTGTTCGGGCCAATTTTACTGTTCCAGCTATTAAGTCAAATATCTTAACGGAGTCACTGGATTCAAACGACCAGTCTTTATCCAAAGAGACACCACCCTCAAGGTAGGAGCAAGTACAGGTAGTCCTCAACTTACAATCATTTGTTTAGTGACTGTTCAAAATTACAACAGCACTGAAATAGGTGATTATGATCAGTCCTCACACTTACGACCATCGCAGCATCCCCATGGCACTTGGCAACAAGCATGTATTTACAATGAGTGCAGCATCCCAGGTTCATCTGATCACCATTTGCAACCTTCCCTGTCACTTTCCCACAAGCAAAGTCAATGGAGGAAGCCAGATTTGCTTAACAACTGCATGATTCGCAACGAATGCAGTGATATGCTTAGCAGCCATGGCAAAAAAGGCTGCAAAATGGGGTGTGACTCCCTTAACAATTGCCTTGCTTAGGAATGGAAATTGTCCCACTTGTGGTCATAAGTTGAGGACCACCTGTATCCTTCCACACTCTTAGCATTAACTTTTCTGTCGGCAAATGCTCTTTTTGGTTTTAGTTTGGAAAAGAGGCACACCTCAAATGCAGATTGATGCTCAGCTTCCAGGAGAAAAGTGTGCAACATGTCACACATGTCCCTGTAAAGCTTTGGCAAGTGCAAGGCTTCTGGCAACTGAAGATTTATTTTAAAACAATAGAAGAGGAGAGTTATCATATATCTCCAGACCATCACACGATGGTCTTTAATCTTTTTAATGTAATTATTATTACATTTCACTTTCTACTAAAGCACATTTTTTTTTGTGTTTCCCTGGCCGCATCTGTTTTAAAGATCACATTTCCAACATGGCACATTAGGGGAAATGTGCTGGGCTGCTTCCTCCGTGGAAATATTTCCAAGTGTGCTTTATTGCACAGTTGTGAATGTGAACTTCTCTCACTCTTAACAAGCAGTGTGAGGAATAGAATAGAACAGAACAGAACAGAATATTCTTTATTAGCCAAGTGTGATTAGACACACAAGGAATTTGTCTCCAGTGCATACGCTCTCAGTGTACAAAGTGATAAATCATAAAATACAACCAACAAAGTGATAGTTATAATATACCAATAGGCGTAGGTAAAATGAAAGTTAAAAGGAGAATATAGTCCAGCTACATGGTTAGATATCCTTAGGCATAAGACAGCGCCCTGGGAATGAGGTGTTTAGCAGAGTAATAGCATGGGGGGAAAACCTGTCATTATGTCTAGTTCTCCCTTTCCCTCTTCCATTCCCTTTCTTTCCCTTCCTTCCCCTTTCCTTTCCTTTCCTCTTTTCTCTGCACACACATCCTCTTGCAATGAAACAGTCCCTGCAGAGTCTCTAGAAAGTCCATAACACCATCAGATTTGCTGGCTAGAGGTTAAAGTTTTCATTAGGCCAGGATTGGTTTTCCAAACTGTTGTTGTCATCGTCATCAGCAGCATTAAACAATGGCTGTCTGATTCTTTGCATTCTGATCATCTGCCAGTTTCCATGTTGGCACCGGCTGGCTTCTGCTCTGCTCCTGGGAGCCAGACAGCATCATTCATCAGTGTTCTGGATTTTGTACAACCTTACTTAACGTTACTTAAACGAAGGCTGAATGTTTGTGTGCATTGTTAGCAATTGGTGATAGATGCCTTTGGGGGAACCACACATTCAATAACAACACTTCCCAATCTCTCTCTCTCTCTCCCTGCCCCCCCCAAAATAGACGAAAAGGGTTTTTTTAATGGGAGGCGACATAACTGCTTGCAATTTGGCTATTCATTGTGTCTTTGGCATTTTATGTACTGCATTAGCTCAGGCAATTTCATGCATATGGATATAATGCATTAAGTGGAGGCATTTAAATATAGTGAAACTAATTTTATGATGATTAGTTGAAGGAAATCATTGCACTGCTATCATCTATATAGGAGCCAATTTGCATGAAAATGCCCAAAGTTGCTATGCCAACATTTTCGGTGCTGCCGGTCGGGGTCGTCTTCGTGTCAGGACTTTGTATTAAAAATCGGTCTCCAGTGCCGAGTCTTTTAATTCATTGCAGGCTTTAGGCCATTTGCTCACAAAAC
The DNA here is from genome assembly GCA_032467975.1 of Trimeresurus albolabris. Taxonomy (NCBI): domain Eukaryota; kingdom Metazoa; phylum Chordata; class Lepidosauria; order Squamata; family Viperidae; genus Trimeresurus; species Trimeresurus albolabris. The sequence continues at coordinate 15,665 of JANHFS010001527.1, forward strand.
GCTTGCAGTAAAACAAATGAATAGCTAAGATACTCATTTGCATGATTCCCATTTCCGAACCGTTCCCCTGAAATTAAAGGAAGCCTGCGACTGGTGGAGAAGACGGATGGGCAGATGAACCAGGCAATTAATATTTTTTTCGGCACTCTCTTTTAAAGCCCTCCAAAGACGGGAGCAACACATGCTGCCTTCCAGACAAATTGGGTCCCACCACACTTGCAGCCCTCGCCGTGGCAGCAGCTCGCTCCCCCTCTCTTCCCCTTTATTGTCTCACTTACATTATCCAGTAATTAAAACTATTTACCATTCCTACTTATCTGCCATCTGCTGCTATTGAGGCGTCCTGCTCTCTATAAAGCCCTCTTCAAAGCAACAAGGAAAAAAGCAGATTCAAACACAATTGGGACAGGATGGGGAGGATGGGGAGGATGGAAGGGGGGTCAGAAAGAGGCAGCCCCGTTCCTGCAGAGGCTGGGAAGGGGAGGCAGGAGGCCAGCTGGCTGACGCAGCCAAAGGACAAGATGACTGACGCCAGAGGCCTCTGTTGGCTCCAGGCGGCTGAGCGACATCCTTTGACTCCCACTTTAATGGAGTTCCTCAAGGGACAGGAGCCCAGAAATCTCTTTTGCATTTGTGTCGAGGCTTAGCCTGCCACTCTTAGCCATACTCTGCCAAGAAGGTTCAGAAAGGCCAATTCAACAAATAGTTCTGTCTAATGTTGTGTGGGCATCTCTTCTGGGAGTCCTCTCAGGAATGCAACATGGTACAAGCATGCCAAATAGGGATCCTTGCAAAAGTCATGCATCGCAAGAAGAAATCCCATTTGGTCTCTTCCTTTTAGTGCCAACTTGGTGGAATGGAATAGAGTCATATTCTATAGAGCTATATAAAACTCCCTTTTACAACCCTGTAATCCCTTAATTTAGGGATAGAGTCAGTGTGACTGGATAGAGCTGAGCATTTACTGACTGGATGCCTTTCCTGACGCCTACGCGGAGTTCGCAGCAGATATTTTTTTTCTTTGCCCCCTAGGAGAGAAACATCTGCAGCTACCTAGGATTAACCATCATGCTGCTCATTCTATAGAGTCATATATAGAGTCATATCCTTTATATTCTATTCATATTCATATTCTCTTCTCTTCTATAGAATAGAGTCAGAATAGGCTGCTGATTCTTCTGTGACATGGCCTTCAATGCACAGCATCCTAGGCCAGGGTCTTTTTAAACACACCTTGGGATTAATTCAGTCAGTATTGAAAGTGCAGACCCAATTTCACTACCTTTTTCACAGTGGTCATTAAGTGAACACAGTGGACATTAAATGAATGCTGTGATCATTAAGCAAGCCCATTGTTCACTATGGTTTGGTTTCAGCTGGAAACTGGAAGTAAATGCTGGGCACTGAAAGAACTGTAAATGCTGAGCACCCAAAAGGCAGTCCTAGGACAGTCGGAGGGGCATCATTGGAACTACAAAACTGGGTCATAAGTCCCCATTGGGGGAGTCCATCATAACATTTTAGGGTCACTATACAACCAGTCATAAGTTGAGGATTTCCTATACCGCAGTGTTCTTTTCTCTCATTTTGAATGGGCAACAATAAATTTATCTATTTTTTGATTATGCTGCACAGAGAATCTGAAAACTCTCTGGTTGAATGACGATTCTCAGCCAGTGACGATTCTCAGCCAGCCAGGTAAGGCTGAAGGTTGAGTCATGCAGAACTGGACTTATTTTTACTTAAAAGAATAACAGAGTTGAAAGGGACCTTGGAGGTCTTCTAGTCCAACCCCCTGCACAAGTAGGAGACCCTCTACAATTTCAGACAAGTGGCTGTCCAGTCTCTTCTTAAAAACTTCCAATGATGAAGCACCCATGATTTCTGGAGGCAAGCTGTTCCACTGGTTAATTGTCCTCACCGTCCGGAAATGTCTCCTTAATTTCAGGTTGCTTTTCTTCTTGGCCAGTTTCCATCTGTTGTTTCTTGTCCTGCCTTCTGGTGCTTTGGAGAATAAGTTGACCCCCTTGTCTTTGTAGCAGCCCCTAAAATATTGGATATTTATTAATATGTTAAATCAATATAATATAATAATATAATTAATATAATAATATGGTAATAATGTAAATATTTATTCTCTAGCTGAAGGCTGGGCAAGAAATAAAGGGTGAAAGCTGCCTCTTGTGGCTCTGTTATCTTTTGGAGGCAGGTGGGATTTTCATGGCAGCTACACCACTGTGTTCTTTTTTAATTTGTGCCCCAAATGGAAAAAAAGATGTTGAGATGCATTAAGTACCCCTTACCAGCTGCTTTGACAAACCGTAGCCACAGGGAGGGAAAAACCTTAACCTAAAGATCCCATTTAAAGCAAACTATGAGAATTATATATAAAAGAAGTCTTTTAGGTAGGAATTGAGGAGCAAATGATTTTTGGTCTCTGTGGGGACAAATGAGCCATAACAAGCGCTCAATTCTATATGCATGTAATATTACCCTATGGTTCAAAAAAAAAAGCTTTTAAATCACATAAATGCAGTTATGGGCCATTGTACAAAATAAACATTTCACTGTGCTCTGGACTGGTGTTTTTTTTTTTAGTTCTTTGATCGAAAGTGAGGTTAGTGAATTTTATTGCTCTGTAAATTAAAGCTGCTTTTTTGATTTGATTGAACCAAATTATGCCTTCTCCGTGTTGGAAAATGACAATTACCAGGATATATTTTTGGTTGTTCGGCAAATGGATTGGTACCCCTTTAACAATCTGCCAAAGCTTCATTGAGGATTTCAATACCTATTTTAATTAAAACAAAAGCCTACGTAACAATAATGTCTGCCTTTAAAGAGAGAGGAGAGAAAATGCTCGTTGTTTTAAATCAGCCGTAATGTCTTAAGGAGTGGGTGATGGATACGCCAAGCGCTGGATTCTGACAAGGTATTTGGCGATTCTGGATGTTTTCAGAATTTCCTCATTACATTGCTGACAGCCATTCAGTGAATCCTAACTCTTTTTTAAAATAACAGTTCTCCAGCAGAAATTGTTCTTTCATGCATTAGAGGGGTCCAATAATTATGCTCCTTTGGTTACAGCTGGCCAGTGCTCTTCGCCTTATTACTACCCCCTGCCCGAGTTAAAGGTATCATCACAGGATGTAAGTTGTTTTAAATAAAGCTGCCTTTTGCAATTGACCAATGGTGGTTTTGTCAATGTCGATGGTCTTCAAGTGGTGCTTCAGATGTTTGGGAATTGCATTATTACCTTATTATTATGGTTAATCGCATAGTCAGCCAGATGTTTAGACTGGATGTGACATTTTTGTACACCTACTGGGTCCTGGAATAGACAGATTTTTTGTTTGATGGTGTTAAAAGCATTGTCACAGATATGTAAAGCTGCCTTTTGCAACTGACTAGTGGTGATTTTGTCAATGCCAAGGGTGTTTAAATGGTGATCCAGATGTTTGCAGATTGCACCCAAAATACCTATCAGTATTGATACTACTTTTGCTTTCTTTTGCCACAGTCATTCTATTTGCACTTATCTCTTTGGTGATCATATATTCTGTTTCAGACTACTGTCTTTTTTGGTTTCCCTTGAGCAATGCTACTGGAGGACAAGGCCTTGAGGGAAAATTAATCCATGGGATTCCACCTGTGAAACAGGCTGGACATTAGTAAAGCAGGCTTGAAATGATTCAGACCACAAAATCATCTTGCACAGTTGATCACAGAGTGAGCAATTAGTCAGGGTGGGCCAAAAAAAGTCAAGGTGGCAGCTACGAGGGTGTGTCAGACCTCCAGACATGCGATGTGCATCAAAACCCGGCAGAGCTTTAATCTCCCCCCCCCCCCCGAGGATTG
>JANHFS010001527.1:32493-44321 GCA_032467975.1 Trimeresurus albolabris
CCGGGGAGAGAGCCGGGGCGCCCGGTGGGCGAGGGCCGGGCGCCGCCGGGGTCTCCAGTCCCGGCCCTGTCGTCCATCCTGCCCTTCACGCCGCCCATCGTGAAGCGGCTGCTGGGCTGGAAGAAGGGCGAGCAGAGCGGGCAGGAGGAGAAGTGGAGCGAGAAGGCGGTGAAGAGCCTGGTGAAGAAGCTGAAGAAGAGCGGGCAGCTGGACGAGCTGGAGAAGGCCGTCACCACGCAGAGCGCCGCCACCAAGTGCGTCACCATCCCCAGGTAAGGCAGACCCCCCCGGGAGATCCCCCCGGGAGACCCCCCGGCCAGGGGGGAAGCTGCTGGCGGGCGGGGTCTCCGGCCAGCATCCCCGCCGCCCCCGGGCTGGTGCAGGCACGGACGCCGGCAGCGCTGGGCAGAAGGCGCCGGGGGGGGGAGAAGGAGGCTGCGAAAGTTTCGCGGAGGATGGAGAGGCGCCCCCCCCCCGCGATTCCTTTCTCTGCCCGGTTCCCGAGGTCCCGCGCGGGCTGGCCGGCAGTAGAAACAGGGACGAAGAAAACAGAATGTAAAAAAACTCCCCCCCCCACCGTAAATGAGAAAATGTTCACTTATTCCCGATTTGCTTTGGTTTGGGTTACATTTATTCAAAATCTGCAGCGCTCCCGATGGACCTTGTGGCGGAGGAAAAGAGGGCAGCCACGGCAATTATTGGCCTGTGCGAAATGAAAGAGGCCGGCAAATGAGGCCAAGGGCTGGCCAGAAGGCTTCGTCCTGCCAACCGCTGCCCGGCTCTTCTTTCGGTTCAACACCCACTTAGCGCCAGGGCCCTTCCGGGGAGCCAGCTCGGCTCCTCCCCGAAAGTTTTAACCCTGATTGATGCTGGAGCAGCTTCTTCAGAAGGACCAAGGCCTGCCTGGCTCTCTCTCTCTCTCTCTCTCGCAGGCAAGAGCAGCAGATCCCAGTTGGATGGAAGACGGGCAACCGCCTTGCCAGGGACTGGGGTGGGGGCATCCCGTGCTTCCAGGGGGCTCCGTTCCTGGGGATCCTCGGCCCGATGAGCAGCCTTTACTGGCTTCCGGCCCTGTCTGCAAAGCGCCCCAGGGGTCTGGCTGAGCTGTCTGGGAGATGGGTGGAAGTGGGGCAGAGGTGCCTGCGCTCTTGCGCTGGGCCTGACCCCTGGAAGGGCCCTCGGCCGACTCTCCTTGGCCTCCATTGCTAGAAGGTCTCTGCTCAGGGAGTTCCCGCACCTCTTCCTTTCTTGCTGCAAGCATCGCAGGGGTCTTTCTCCTCTCCTGCTGCGGGCTGTGCAAAGGCCTCCCAGAGCAGCCACCCAGGGGAGACGATCCACTCGGAACCCCCCTGGGGCGGGAGCGGAGAAGGCAGTTGGCCTAAGCTGGACAGGGTGGGGATCCCTTGGCTGGCCAAGCGGTTTCCTCATCACTTATTTTGGCCCCTCATTCTGGGTTCTTATAGCCAAGTGTGATCGCTCCAGTTCACGTGTGTGAGTAAAAAACACAAACATTGAGTGGTTCTTCCAGAAACAGTTTTGAGTCTGGGGGCTGGGCTCCTTGCTCCTCTGCTTTTCCTCTTTCCAGCAGGAGGGGGCTGCAAAGCAGCCGGGTGGCCCCCTCTCTTTAGCGGCAGGGGAAAGTTCTCAGCATTCGGCCCAGAAGGCTTGTTTGTTTTCGTCCCTGCCTTTTGCTTTCCCAGCGCTCTGTAAATGTGAATCTTGGCTGTCAGAGTGATTGAGGAGGGGCGGCTGGCTCACACAAAGAGGCATCTGTTGTCCGGGCCAGCCAGGGAGATGGGAGGCCAGGAGGTCGGGGGCAGTGCCGAAAATGTTTCTTGTTTGAAAGGCGTCCGGGCAGGGCTGCAGGCTTCTCAGGGCTGAGAGTCTCGCTGGGCAGAAACTGCCTTTTGCAGAGAGAGACCTGACTCAAAATCAGGGGCATTTATGGCTGAGGAGTAATCCATCTCCCCCTCCCCTCCCCTCATTGTTCTTTGGTAGTGTCAGTTTATTTGTTTGGGGAGGGGGAGCTTTTCTACAGAAGCTCATCTGGGTTTGAATTCTCCAGAAGGGATTGGGGGGGAGAGCTGGCATGCCTCTGAGCCACAGCTTGGATGAGAAAACCCCAATTTCTTCATACTCACATTAGAGCTCCTCTCCTCCTCTCCTTCTGGAGCTCAAGGCAACGTTCCCAGCTCTGCCTCCTCCTGATTGATTCTCTCCCAACAAGGCAGGGAAGTGACCTGCCTCACCTCACTCTCGGTGAGTTTGAAGGTTGAGAAGGAACTGAACTTGTGGCCTCCAGGTCCTCACACCAGGCAGCTCTCTGGGTCTTGTGCAAACTCTTCTCAAGAAACCTCTCTTCTTTTTCAAGCGGTCCTTCTCTTGAACTGCCTGCCCAGGGCTCCCCGGCTGATACTTTTCACAGCCCTCCAGACCTTCCTGGAACATTGTGTAAAATTGATGCTGACTTTTCGCTCAGTGGTGAAAATGCCCTCCGCAGGTGGCAAGTCTCTGTGGATTGGCTTGTGCCAAAGCACCTGTTCCAGGAGGGCTGCTGTGTGAATTGACAAGGGGAGACCCTGGTTTGTATGAAAGCCTTTCCAAGGACAGGAAAATTTTCCATTCCACCTTGCAGGTACAGGTATTTTTTTTGTGGGCTTCCAAAGCCTCTTTCCTCAGGCAGAGGACGTGGTTATGCTAAAGCCTCACCCTGGTGGGAAATGTGCCTGCTGTTGCTTTCATTCCCCCCATTCTTGAGTTCCGAGCCTTTGCTGCCCTTTCAGCTCTGCCCGGACAAATAACCCGTTTTACGGCATAAAAGGGAGGGCTGGGCTCGGAGAAGAAGCTAAGATCTTGGCTGAATTTCTTGCAACAGGTTGAACCACGAGCTGCGCGTTGCCTGGCATTTTGCTCCTGGCATCTTCCACGTCCTGTAGTTTCACCACTGTGCCAGAAAATTGTGCTACTTCTGTACTTATATAAAAGAGTGATGGATTAGAGTGGAATTCTTTATGAATACAGATACTTAAAAAAATAAATTCTGAAAGGCAGTCAAGGGCCCTCTTGCTACACTGGCGTAACCCATTCTGCAGAGTCTGTCTGTTGACTTGTGCAGTTGGGTAATCACGGTGGAATAATCAGGCCTCTGATGAAATGTCTGTGTTAAAAGTAGAACTTGCAGTGAATTTTTAAGAATTACAGCAAGTGAAAGAAGATGAGGATGTGCCATGGGAATAATACTGCAGGCTTCAGGCTTCAGCATCTAGTCAAACCTTTCTTCAATCTTCCTGCCACTCGCCTCCCCCTCCCTCGCCTCCCCCCACAACTTAGCTTCTTAACACCGGGTCTGATGAGAAGGTCAGGGATGTTCAAACATCTGAATGCCTTTTCTGAACATTGAGTTTGGCCCTAGGAAGAAGGCATTGCCTGCACAACGGTTTTGGAGCGCATTTGCTCAATTTGTATAGAAAGGAGAGAGCAGCTGAGCAAAATATCTCTCCTGTTATTAAAATGTTAGATTTCTGAAATGTTTCCATCAAGACTGCCGGCAGAGTAGAGATGTTCCAATATTTGAGGGGCTGCCACAAAGAAAAGGGGGCCAACCTGTTTTCCAAAGCACCAAAAGGCAAGACAAGAAACAATGGATGGAAATTAACTAAGGAGAGAAGCAACCTAGAACTAAGGAGAAAATTCCTAAAGGAGAGAGCAATCAACCAGTGGAATAGCTTGAAGTTGTGGGTGCTCCATCACTGGAGGCTTTCAAAAAGAAACTGGACAGCCCTTTGTCTGAAATAGCATAGAATCTCCTGCTTGAGCAGGGGGTTGGAGTAGAAGACCTCCAAGGACCCTTCCAACACAATTATTCTGTCTTCTAAACAACCTCTGCAGATCAGACTGAAGCCCCAGTTTAGATTATCAGCCATCTGTTTCCACAGCAACCAGTTTTGATGCCTTCAAAAAGCCTCCAAACAAGGTATTGATGAAAATTACTTCCTGCATTTGAATTTCCTAGCAATTATTGAGAAGAATATTGTCCTGGCCTGTGAATATTATAAAGCTAGAGTGGTCAGTCGCTGTACAGTTCAATGTGTCCATCCATGATTTGAGTACCCTCTGGACGTGTGGATTTCCAGAATCCTCACTCAATATAACTCTTGTTAAGTAGGTTGGAAGCTAAAAGTCGCAGATCTGCTGGGTGTCCAGGGTGATTGGAGAACTTTGGGAAGTTTTAGGTGCAGAAATGCATGAGGCTTAGCTGGCGTGGCTCTTTCCGCTCTAATGCAGCGTGTGCCGTTTACACCAACAACTTTTGCACAAAGTTCTACAATAGCAACGGGCTCTAAGCATTTTTTCAGGAAACTTGAATTGTCCAAATAAACATTTCATCCTCACTGCTTTGAAGTGTTGTTGGATTAAGAGGGGGAAGTATTCCAGTCGTAACAGTTTGTGCATTGGCAACAAAAGTAGCAGATGGCAAGGAACCACAGAAGCTGCTGTCCAGAGGTCCCCTGTGGGCCAATTTCATCTTGGGGGGGAGCAGTAGGAGGAAGTGTAGTAAAAGTGGAAAAGAATGGAGTAGCGTGCATTGAATGCTAGTCTTTGAGTGCTTGTGTGTAGTGCGTTACCTAGGGACTTATGTAATTGTGTTGGCTCTTTGGTGTTTTGGAGCCCACCGACTTGGGTATTTTCAAAAGAACCCGTGACAACCACTTCCAGGAGGTCAAGCAGAAAATGGTCCAAGCTTTGCTTGGTAAGTGAGCCGGAGCAGAGACTTACCTGAGATAACTTGAGCACTGCTGGGACGCAATTTGCTGTTCTCACCCATCCATAGAACCACAAAGTGGCCTTGAACTTTTTGGCACACTTAAGGCAGCTTGGCAGCTTTGTGCCCTTCAATTGCCTTAGGCATGAAATGCCTCCCCTACATGTTTAAAGGGTGAGACTTGCACAATGCAAAGCTCAGTACAGGAACAGTTTTTAGACCTTCTGGCAAGCACATTAATCTTGGTTTTAGAATAATTCATCACCAGTTGACGCTCTTTGCAGTGTGGAACATGGGCTTGCAAAAGTCTCCTGAGCTCAGTGAGAGCTGTGCAGTCACTGAGGTTGGACAAATCCCCTTCTTGCCATGATGTGCTCCTATCGTCTCTTCTACCCTCCTCGTGGACAGTCTTCTTCTGTCCCTCAGTAGCAGAGGGTTTGTCCAGGCACTTATGGGTAATCTATGGATCTTCTTTAAGCTTATTAGGTTGGGAAGGTGATTCTGGAGGAGAAGCTAGCACTTCTTCTGAAATTAATATCATATGATAATATCCTTAATAGTCCTTTGCTGAGGCTTGAACAAAGTGTACTTACCCATTTGCTACTGTGGCCTTCAAGCCTTCTAGAGAGAAGAAGCTTGTGGATCCCCCCCCCCTTTGTGCTGAAATGCTACGGAAGTGCTTTGCATAGGCAACTTTGAGGTTTACCACATCCACCCCCACATTCAGGGAAGGGTGCAGGACTTTCCCAGAGCTCCATCATGCCAATTCACGGCAGAGATAAGCCTTGAAATCATGGCATAGTAACCATTTCTTTTCCAGGGAAAGGTTCTGTGTAGACACATCCCAATTACAATAAATGCTTTGTTTCAGATAACCCTAGAAAGGGGGTAGCAAGAAAATAGCACAAAGGGTTTTGTTATGCAGAGGATGCATAGAACAGTCATGAAGCCAGAGGCTAAGTTTGGTTTGTGTAAGCTGGGAAAATTGGGGTCTTCTTTTATACAACTGTGGAAAATTTTGACTAGCTCTTCTGTTCAAATTCTAGAATGTGGGTGTTAAATCAACATCTGGTACAACTTTGCTAAAATCAGCAGGACTTCTGCATTTTATGTTTTTCCATAAAGGCTGTACAAGGGCTGTTGATGGATTTAGCAGACCATCCAACAGATTAGTTGATTATCAGAAACAGCAGATTAATATTGTGCTAGATTCCCATATTGAGTTTGACTCAGAGATCGAATTATCTTTATTTTGAGGATTCTTTCGAGGGATAGAAACTAATGAAGGAGAGAAACAACTTAGAGTTAAGGAAAAATTTCCTAACGATGAGAACAATCAACCAGTAGAACACCTTGCCTTCAGATGTTATGGGTGCTCCATCACTGGAGGTTTGTCTGGAATGGTATAGATTCTCCTACTTGTGCAGGGAGGTGGACTAGATGACCTCCAAGGTCCTTTCCAACTCTGTTATCCTATGTTCAAGTCTATGTTTCCAGGATAAACTTTTAGCCAACAGATAAATTGACTATCAGAAACCACAGATTAATATGGTAAGAAACAACAGTGAACTCTATCCTGGATTCCCGTCTATAAAGTGGTGTCCCCTACAAGGATGCAACTGCAAGAGATCCAGTTAAGGGATCCACCAACTCTCTGTACCTTGAATTTGGGCTTACCTTGATCAATCTGATGTTTACTGGACCACAGGATAGCTCCCATTGGCGTCTCATGCCAAAGGTCCAGTTAAATCAGTGGTTCTCAACCTTTTTAATGTTGCGACCCCCAACCGGTCGTAAGTCGAGGACTAAACCGGTCGTAAGTCAAGGACTAAACCAGTCGTAAGTCGAGGACTACCCAACCAGTCGTAAGTCGAGGACTTTCCCTGCCCAGGAGCACTGCACATGCGTGGTTCCGCTCCCTGCACCGGCCGACGCGTAGCTGGCAAGCGGCAAAGACGGAGCAGGCCGACCACCAGCTGGCCCAGCTCAAGGGAGGTAAGGCATCCGCCGGAAAAGGGGGAAAAATGGCGGACAGCCTTGCTTGGCGACCCCCGTGAAATGGTCGATCAACCCCAAATGGGGTCACGGCCCATAGGTTGAGAGCCGCTGATCTAGACTTTCTATATGGTAAATTATTTTTTAAACAGCCATTTTAGTTGCTATGTTCATACCACGTGCTTAAACAGGGCAGTGGCTGCATGGCTAAACAAGCTAAACTTTGTTTATTGGGAGGAGTGCTTGATTTTTTCCCCCCAGATCTATCCGGTGTGGTCAGTGTCGCTCAGTGCAATGTACAAGCCCAGAAACTGGGTTAAATCCATAACCAGGAGAGTTGTTCTGTAAAAGCCACGTTTTTGTATGAAATATTTTATGATCATGATTACATTTGCTTACCAAAAAAAATTGATGTTTGAATTGCACAGAGAACAAATGCTATCACCGATGCAGAAATATCCCAGCCACTAAGAAAAAAACTGAGGACATACAGCATACAGGAAATGCTGCATTTTATCAAACTTGGCAACTTTAAGATATATGGACATCAATTCTCAGAATTTCCCAGGGTGGGATATTCTGAGACTCGATGTCCACACACCTTAAAGTTGCCAAATTTGAAAAACGCTGATCTATTATAACAGTGAGATCACAACATATTCACACATGCTATTTGTACAAAATGCTCACCTGAGTAAAGGGCAAAGAGCATAAATATTGTCTGAAAACTCAAAAACTGAGTTAATTAATCAGGGAAATTGATTACTGTCCCACTGTTGTTGGAAGCTGAAGCAACCTACTCTTCAAATAACTGACTTCCTCTGGCAAGTGCAATACTTGGTAAAGGATTACATTTCTCTATGTCTGTATTCAAGATGACTTTTCACAGAGGACAATTTAACACTTTTCTAGGCTTTCCAACTCTGTGGTCACTTTGGTTTTCTCCTGCCTATGGTCACACTGGGAAGGTAGAGGAAGAGTACAAGTGGTTGGAAATTGGTTTAATCCAATGATACCTATGATCTCCTGCAACCTGATCATGGTAACGTTGGCTGCAATCATGCCATCAGTTTTTGTTTTCTTTTATTCTCTCCAGAAGGAGGGAAAACATCAAAAAACAGTATATGGGAGAAGCTTTTTCAAGTGATATGAGAACTGAGTGCAGTGTAATTGATCAAGCTATCCCTGGGGCTGTGCTGCTTCCAGCACTCAAAAGTGTGCCAGTTGACTGGTAAAGGAGACCACTGAGTCATTTGTGCAGGGAGACTGGGAAACAAATTAGATGATTGTCTTGTTTAGATTGAAAGTTAGTAGAGTACAATACCTGTTGCTAATGACTCTTGCCTATTACCATTGCCATCTCTAATTTCTTCACACACAAGAAAATTGCAAATGTGGTTGTAACATAAGAATCAGCTTTACTGTGAATACAATATACTTTCCCTTTAGAAGCTGAAGTCTGTCAAAGATCACTTGGAGAGGACAGGTGTGATACAATTGTTGTTGTTATTGTTGTTGTTTTCAAAGTCAACCAGAAATTTAGATTGTATTTGGCATTTTTATTCACTCATCAAATCCTTCTCAGGTATCTAAGATAGACAAATGTTGTTGTTTATTGTTTAAAGGTATTATCACAGGATAGAAGCTGTTCCAAGACAAGTTACCTTGGTCAATTTTGTCAATGCTGATGGTGTTCAAGTTATTATATATGAAAATGTGAAATCACAGCTACCAGCTCTTTAGCTGGTGTTGGCTTTCATAAGCATCAGGTTCTTCCCAAAATCTAGGATGCCATAATGTATCAGTGTAGTATATGTGCAGATCCGAGAAATGTGGCTTCTGTAATTGACAGATGGAAATATTGTCAATGTGCATTATTTTCTAAGTGCCCTCCAAGATTTTTGAGTATGGCACCCGAACAACTTGTTGATGCCATAATCTTCTGATTTTGATTGACTTGAAGTAAACCTCTGCATCAATTTTTGTGGGGCAGGCATCATCTATCAATTGTCATTATTAAATTTTTGTATGAAACATGTATGATGTCACATGCATGTTTGGCCATTATGATGCTATCATAATTAGAATTCGAACAAATCCATTGATACCTGAGTGACTGAGTCTATTAGTCCATCTTTAAAATTCTGTAAAAACAAAGCATAATAATAGACTGTCATCTGAGAGTGAACTAGAAAAAAGCAGATTAACTGTGACAAATTTTGAGAAGGTAAGGAAAAGAGAAAGGAAGGGCTGCCATGTTGTTTTACATTCAGAATTTATTTTACCATGCAGTGTACTACCAGGAGATAAGATAGCTCTTTGTTGTCATGTCCACAGATGAAAGTGTAATTAAACTGATTTATCAATAATTGTGCCCGATGCACAGGAATCTTCTCAATTTACAATTAGCATATGCTTAGCATTAGATAAGAGTCAATGGAATTCAAGGAAGGTTGACTTAGCCCACTTATGGCTATGTAGGGATTCTAGGCTGATCCCTCTTTTATCTCTGTGCCCAGATTCTACACTTCTTCTTCTACAATTGTAGACTAAGATAAACAAAGAAATAAAGAGCTTGACATCTTTTTTTTTCTTTTTTTCTGAAAAATAAATAAATAAATACATTATTTATTTCCATACTTGTCAAGACCACCTTTACTAAATAATATAGTACTTTGCACAAATATAAACCAATTATCCCCTAAAATCATATTTATGAAGTCATATTTATTCATATTGTGGTCAGCTGTATTTAATAATGAATTATTTAAAGCAATTAAACAATCTACCTATTTGTGCTTAAAATAGAATCACCATTTTCTCTCTTTAATTTCATTTTCAAAATACCAGTGAAATAGGCTCACATATATTTTGGTTTAGCTTACTTTATTGGATAATTTATGAAAGATTCTTAAAGAGCTGGAAAGGCTAGGTGACTAAAATATGTCTACATCTTTCCTTCATTGAGAACTGTATGAATTCCAGGGTAGTACAGTAACTGCCAACATAGATGAATTTTTCAATTATGTGGATATGTGCATGGTTCCTGCATACATTTCAGAAGTGGGGCACTGTTTGTCTTGTTTTTCTCTGTCATTCAGCAGTCTCAGGTGACTATTAAGTAGGAGAATTCTGCCCGTATTTCATGATATAACTACTCCTGTTTATTAAACTATAGTTAAAGCAACTCAGCGTTTAGTATATATGCAAACCTGTTCTAAATATGAACAACTAATGCCTTGAGTTAACCTCACAACTGGGCATTTCATTTATATGAATGGCTTATAGAACACTGTCTTCAAGATATAGAAAACTTGGATATTCTTCCATTGATTGCCTGTTTGGGCAATATGCAAAGATCAGAAGATCCAAAGTTATCTACAAGGATGCTTCAACAAGCTATGTTATGTTCTTATACATGCCTCGCACAACCTTTATCACGAATGCAGTAATAAATAGTTACATGATCTGGAAACTTTGTCTATATAGGTATTCATGGCTGTCTCACACATCCCCCAGAAAAAAAATGGTTGACGACTAGGAGAAACTCCTAGACTTTCTACAAAAACAGCCTGTGAAAGCCATGGTTAAGGTTCTTTTCCAGCTCCGGCTGGTCCACAGGTTACAATCTTATCTGGAGCAGGATGCCCGTCTGCTGATCATCATTTAGCTGGACTACTGTAATAAAGTGTACATGGGCTTGTTTTTGATAGGGACCTGGAAGTTGCTGCTGGTGCACAGTGCAACAGCCGGATTGCAGGATAACAGCTAGTTGAAGATTGTTGAGGTATTAAAATAGACATCTGGACGAAATTCAAAGAATTCAAAGGTAATTCAAAAAATTACCTAAAACACTTCAGATAGCATAGCAGCAGATTGCTCCTTCCTTCCTTCCTTCCTTCCTTCCTTCCTTCCTTCCTTCCTTCCTTCCTTCCCTCTTTCTTCCTTCCTTCTTTCCTTCCTTTTTTTAAAAAAAAAATACATTTTAAGACATACAAATGCTGGTAGGAGGTAGCATGTGATCTGTTGTGAGGAACAAATGCTTCTTAATATAAATGAAAATATCTGTTTATAAGAGTGTGCTTCTACCCACTTAGTAATAGCTGAGTATATACCAGTAAACTGAATGCAGTGGGAATGGACGAGTGGATCACAACATCTGAACCTGTTTGTTCAGTGTATTAAGAGAGACACTGCTGACAGATGATGGCATATATCATATTGGAAGATGAACACGCAAACTACAGTGTTGCCCTAGGGTGCCATGAGTTTTTATAGAGCTTTATAATCTTCATTGATTTTTATTCTGATTATAGGGAAGGGACTGTTTTAATTGTTTTGTGCCCTGTCCAGGATTGTTACAATGTAAGCGGCTATATAAATCTTTTAAAATAAAGAAAGAAAAGGTGCCTGTAATCTTTTGTGTGAAGTTGTTGGGGCCTGAGATTGTAGTGTTGATATAAAAGTGAAGTAAAAGCAAAAGCAGGGGAATGGAATATTTTCGTAGTGTGCATAATACAAGAAGAAGAGAGCAGGTCACATAGGAACAAGTATATCCCAAATATAAATACACTGAAGTGTTTTGTAATAAAAAGAGAATGAATGAGCATTGAATCAGAACAGAAATATACAAAGGAATGATGAATTGGTTGAGATAATAGAAAAGATCAAGGAAGAAACAGTTGGATGGAATGATGGGCTCCTCAAAAAGGGAAAATAAGAAACTTCAAGAAAAGACAATGTCTAGAGTGGTGTATAACACAATGAAAGTGTTTTTGGCTTTGAAACCGAAGGTGAGTCACTCAACAATGCAACATTGCTGTGAAGGATAACACAGTTTTAGGCGATGGTAATACAGTTTATAAATCATGGGAAGTAATATTCTATTATATTCTATATTAAAAATGAAGTCTTCTCAGAATAAAAAGCAAGACATAACTATCTTAAATTACAAATGATGAGTTATTCCAAGAGCCAGATTGGTCTAGTGCAGTGGTTCTCAACCTTTTTAATGCCGTGACCCCCAACCGGTCGTAAGTCGAAGACTAAACCGGTCGTAAGTCGAGGACTA
>JANHFS010001527.1:50155-64301 GCA_032467975.1 Trimeresurus albolabris
CTCCCAGAATTCCTGAGCCCGCCACGCTGAGGGGAAAGGGAGAGGTTTCCAAGCTGAGCACGCTGGCTCAGGAATTCTGGGAGTTGAAGTTTACGAGTCATCAAAGAGCCAAGGTGGCCTACCCTTGGTCTAGGACCTCCTGCTTAAGCAGGGGGTTGGACTAGAAGACCTCCAAGGTCCCTTCCAGATCTATTCTGATGGATTGATTGATCCTATATAAACCATTTCTTTGGTTTATATAGCTGCCGATCTCACAGGGAGACTTAGGGTGGCTTACAAGAAGTAAAAGCAACACAAAATATAATTTTAAGGACAGCCACATATGAATCCTCATACCTCTGAAGTATAAAATGATCCAGCCCATCATCAGGGAAAGCCTTGGCAAATTAAAACACTCCAGGAAAAGATATTGCCGCAAAAAGATCACAAAGCCGTCACCGAACTCCGAAATATTTTAAACTAAATACGATACGCTCACCTTGCTTTCCTTCGGTGTTGGCGTTACCCCTGCATTCCTCTCTTTATTCTGGGATTTTTCCTTTCTCACAAGGCCACATTCAGGCTTCTTCCCTGGGTTCACAACTCCAAAGAATTTACGGATATCCTGGTAAAAGAATCCATAAAAGCAGATCTTTCCTTCTGCAAAATTTCAGGACGCGCATTTGGCAAACCATTCCTGTCGCGAAGTGTAAAAAGTCTGCCGTTTAAGTGCTAGACTCAATTTTATTTTCCAGGTTAGTGAGAATACTACAATTTGCTAGCAAGTTTAAACAGCTCAGCTATATACTGTAAATCCTGAATCTCTTAGAAATATTGACTGTAATTCAATCAGGATATGGTTTTTTTTTTAGCCCTTTGCTAAATAAATTATCCAGGGGAAAAAACACTAGGAAAGCCATTTATGTTCGAATGTATAGGTGCAATTTCAACAGATACAATTTGATGGTTAAACTCCCAACAAGTATTGGAATAAGATTGTTATTAAAACAAGTTTCGGATCAAGATGGATGTACATCTTAAGTAGCATTTAATGAGATTTTTTTTTAATAGCAGGTTAAAGACCCTAGAGCAGCGGTTCTCAGCCGCGCCAACGGCGCGACCCCGAACCGCGTGGGCGGGGCTGGAGCGCCGGGCACGCGCGGGGGGAGCTCCGCCTGCCCACCCGCCCCATTTAAAAAAAAAATGGCGGCCTCTCGCCTATGGCAACCCCCGTGAAATGGTCGTTCGACCCCAAATGGGGTCGCGACCCACGGGTTGAGAACCGCTGGTCTAGATGCACTGGTTGTGCATGAACTGAAGGCTAAAACATATGAAGAATGGTTGCAGGAATTGGGTATGATTAGTCTAGTGAAAAGGAGGATCAGGGGTGACATCATAGCAAGGATCCACTATCTGAGGGGCTGCCACAAAGAAGAGGGGGGGTCAACCTATTCTCCAGAGGACCTGGAGGTAGAAAAAGAAGCAATGGATGGAAACTAAACAAGGAGAGAAGCATCCCAGAACTAAGAAGTAATTTCCTGACAATGAGAACAATTAACCAATGGAATGGCCTACCTTCAGAAGTTGTGGGTGCCCCCAAACTGGAAGTTTTTAAGAAGAGATTGGACAGCCATCTGTCTGAAATGGTATAGGGTCTCCTGCTTGAGCAGGGGGTTGGACTAGAAGATCTCAAAGGTCCCATCCAACTTTGTTATTCTGCTACTGCATTTGGCCAAATGGTCTGCATTCGACTGATGTAGTGGAAACATCAGTTCCCAATTACAGTATTTTGGGGAAGATCTTGATCTCCATAAAAGATGCCTCTGTGTGTGTAGAAGACAGAGTGAGCCACAAGCAGAAACATGCTCTCCCGAGATCTTCCAGCCTGTTCCTGGTTACACACATGATCTACGATTCTGCTCTGTTTGTCCCAATAGTCAAGCTAGAGTATGATATGGGGAGGATCAGGCTTGTTAATGAAAATGCAATTTAAAAAAGAGGTGCGAACAGTTTCTGGGTCTCTCTTCCTTTGCAGGATCCAATCTAGGTCGGTCACCCGGATCAGAGCAACAGCCGCAGCCTTAGGCTCATGTACCACTTCACAGTGCTTTACAGATCCCTTTAAGCGGTTTACAGGGTCAGCCTATCTGTTGCCACCAATTTTCAGTGCTGAAAATAATAATCTTTTGAGGAATTTTACTACTGTCCTGGAAAAAAATGGTGTTCTGGGAGGAGAGTGCAAATCTGCATTGTGCAAGAGAGTGTCTCTTGCACGGAAGGGCCTTGTTAAGATCTGTACCCTCAAAATGTTCTCTCTCTTTGGAGCTGGGCTTTTTATCTCTTGCTGGGTGCCGAGTCATAATTAAGGAAGCTGGAGCTATAAAACTCACCCACTTCTCTTTTCCGGTGTCCTTTTCACCTTTATTTTTCGCTCCCCCCTCAAAATGCCTGATTTCCAGAGGCAAAAATTCTCCATCTTTTCCTTCTGGAAACTCCAGATTGCTACTTGGCTGATGGGGAGGGAGTTTTTTGGGTCATCAGGTGCATCTGCAGAAAGTGTATGATGAGGCATGTGGTCACTGGCAGGAAATTATTCATCCCACACTCCCTTATTAGTGAAAACTGGAGGCTGGAGAAATGCAAACGGAACTGGCTTAGTGCTCTAATAAAGTGCTTTTATGGAGGAAATGGAGAAGACTGTATTTTGCTGTCTTACTGGGGAGTTTAGTCTTGCTTTCCTCCTCCCTTACTGCTTTTCCATATTTTTGAAAACAAAAGAGGCAAATAGAAAATCTCTAGGGAGAAAAAATGTGGGAAAAGTTGTGGGCCTTGCCCTAATTTCAAGGCTGCCTTGAAATACTAGTGAAACTCTGCTCACCCGTGCTTCTGTTTGGTGTTTTATTAAAGTTCATTATAAGATAAAAATAAAAAAGACACAAATTGGAAAGCTGAGAGAAAGAAGAAGGAAGGATGCAAAGAGAAGAAAACAAAAAAGAGAAAGAAAGAAACATCCACCTTTTTTCGGTGAAGTAAAATACAAAGAAAGAATCACAACCTCAACTTTTTGATTTGCATTTCTACTATTTCAAGCCATTTCTATAACAACATAATCATTCTAATCGTCAAAACCTAAAATCAGAGTTTCATTTTTTTTCAATTTCAAACAAAAAATTCAGAAGTGGTTTCCAAATGGAAACAAAACTAGATGGGTTCTTCTCTTTTAATTAAAATGGTTTTGCCATCTCTGCCAACCCCATCACTTTTGCCATCCATTCTTTCATGGTAGGACAGTGGTGGTGAACCTATGGCACGGGTGCCAGAGGCGGCATCAGAGCCCTCTCTGTGGGCACGCACGCCATCGCCCCAGTCCTAGGCCTTCAGCTGGGTTTTATAAAACCTTTTTGCTTTAGGCCTCCACCGCCGTGTGCAAAAAAAAAAAAGGTTCAATCAATCAGTCAATTTCAACTTCTTGCGGGAAAAAAAAAGATATTGCAAAGTTGGAATTGATTGATTGAACTTTTTAGTCCCACCCAGTCTGCCGTTACCATCAAAGCCATGCCCACCCAATGGGCCACACCCACTCAATGGGCACGCCCACCCAATGGGCCACACCCACTCAATGGGCATGCCCACCCAATGGGCCATGCCCATCCGGTACCCGACTATACATAAGTGGGTTTTGGGTTGCAGTTTGGGCACTCGGTCTCTAAAAGGTTCGCCATCACTGACTTAAGTGGACTTTAGAGAATATTTGTAGTTGAGGGCTGAAATGAGGGGTGTGTGGTGGTCTCTAAGCTTGGTTGTTTTCTTGCAGATGTTTCATTACTGAAAGTAGGTAACAACATCAGTGCACTGATGATGTTACCTAGTTTGGGTCATGGAATGTCTGCCAGAAAACAACCAAGGTCAGAGAGCACCAAGCACCCCTCATAAGTGGATGTTGATGACATTAATTAGAAGTCTAGGTTAACAGAATAACAGTTGGAAGGGACCTTGGAGGTCTTCTAGTCCAATCCCCTGCTCAGCAGGAAACCCTATCCCATTTCAGACAAATGGTTGTCCAATCTCTTCTTAAAAACTTCCAGTGTTTCGGGGTCATTTAATGAACTGTAGGAATGACTCCAGAAGAGTGTCTGGAGGGTATGATTTAAAAAAAAGCAGTCAAATTGGCAGCTGTGATAGTGTGATCAAAATTATGCCTGAGCCTATGAAAATCAGGCAGAGTTTTGATCAACCCTTGATGGCCACCATCTTGATGTTTTTTAACCATACCCTGCAGACACTCTGCCTCCTTGGTTGACTCAAACTTAAATTAAGATTATTATTCTGTGTTCTGAAGCTTAACAGGAAAGCACTTTTTTCAGGAAGTCCTCATTTAGCAACCACCTTGTTTAGTGATCATTTGCAGTTGCAGCGGTGATGAAAGAGTAACTTAACAACTAGTCCTCACATTCATGACATTTGTATGTCTATAAAGCAAATGAAAGCTGAAGTAAGGTCAAACAATTGTGATGTTTCTCTTCAGCAATTGCTTTGCTCAACCATCAAGTTGCTGGTTCCAGTTGTGGCTGCTAAGCAAAGATTATATGCATTATGGCAAGGAAGAGACTGTTGAACAAAAGATGGAAGGAAGCAAGAAAAATATGGAGATGAAGCACAGATGAATGGAATTTTCCTAAATGTGGCTTACACTCAGGGACAAATCCTGAGTTGCTGCAAGAGAAAGTTATTCTGATGCCAGCATATATAAGAGTGGCCTAAACTAGCCATTCTTTCTATGCCAGTGCAGATATTGAAGAGAATGTGCAAGTCTTATGCCTGAGGCCAGCCAGAGTCACTGATTAATCTGTCTCTCTTCCACAGGAGCCCTGAAGAAATGGAGTCCTGGATCAATAAGATCAATTCTGTAGCAGCCGTTTTTTCTGCCCCACCGTTTCCAGCTGCAATTGGATCCCAGAAGAAATTTAGCCGCCCTCTCTTACCTGCCTCCACCACCAAATTATCTCAGGTGATTGTTTGTTTGTTTGTTTGTTTGACTGAGCTGATTTTATAATCTTTTTGTGTTGGTTGTGGTCATTAAGCTAACCAATGGCTTGCTATCGGCCGATTTTGCCAAAAACTGAAATGATCCTATGACTGTGGGACACGGTAAATGACCATAAATGCAACCCGAATGCTCAGTGTCTGAAGTGCAGTCATGCAATCATTGAGGAGAGGGGGAACTGTTCAAACTTTGAATCTAGATTGTAAGTATTTGCAGGATTCTTTTTTTTTTTTACCATGTACATTTGAACTAGACTGTGATGTTTCTCTGTGTCGTGTATGTGTGTGTATGTCGGTATATGAATAATGGTATTTTTTGAGAGCTGAATGCAACAAAATTTCATTTTAATGTATGCTGACTAGTGTACATTTAAAGTGACAATAAAGATTCTATTCTACTCTACTCAACTCTATCAAGGGAAGTCTCTTGTAAATGTGAACAGTCACTAAGCAACTGGTTGTAAGTTGAGGACCTGTACTGATCTAGGTCACATGATGGATGGATCTTTCTAAGTTTTGTTTAGAAAATTCTTGTTAATTTAATTAAAATCCTTGTAATATTTGAATTGCTGATTTAAGAACCAGGAATAGTTGAGTTCTGGATTTAGGAACTGAACACTCCTAAAGCAATAGAAATGCTTTTAATTATTTTACTAAATGCACTAGAGGTTCATTCTAATCTAAACCATGTAATTACCTCTGCAGGATGACCAGCTAAAATCCCACGAGAGCAAACTGAAGCAGGTCTCTACTGAACTAGCTGAACATCGTTCCTACCCACCTGATAAGAAACTTAAGGGCAAGGAGATTGAAGACTACAAGTTGAAAGACCATTATTTGGAATTTGAGGTATGTTGCGGTCAACTAAGACTGGGCACTAATTTAAAGATAGTCATTGTGGAGATCATAGAACTTCAACAAATGAGTAGCGAGATATTATATCTGCTTACAGTTTTTAACTATAATTAAAATGGAGGGAAGATTGCCACATGTTTTAATCAAAAAGGTCTAAATGGGAGAAAACTATCCCGTTGATGTCTATGTATTACTAAGACTTTCATGTCTGTTCCATTGTTTGTAATCTTCAGTTGGGCAAAACAGTGCATCATAGGACAACATTTTTGAATCAATTTACCTTGAATGGGTTAACTTTACAGAATACAACCCAAATCTAGGACCTATGACTTTCGGGAGATTAAAATTTGGCAAAATTGTGACTACTTCATTGCTGCTATGCAGCTGCAGTCCACTGCAGCTACTTGATTGTCATTCCCAATGCTCCAAGCCAGCTTCCTACAAAGAAAGTCAGAGGGAAAACCAGCAGGAAGTTAGAAGTTGCTCCCACATTCCCACTGCTTTTTTGCACACCAGTGATCATTCTGTTTTTTCTTTTTAGGTAAGCAAATACCTTTATAACGATGACCCAGTAGAGCACAGGTTGTCTAGTAAAGCATAAATGTAGAACGGTAGACCGGATGTGTATTTGCTTTGTGTGAACTAGGCCAGGGGCAGGCAACCTTGGCTCAGGGATTCCTGGCTCAGGAATTCTGGGAGTTGAAGTCCACAAGTCATAAAAGAGGCAAGGTTGCCTACCCCTGAACTAGGCTGTTAGTTTTTGAAGAATCAGTCTATAATAATTTAGGAAGACAGTGATATTCTCATGTTACTCTTGCCTTTTTAATTCTGCTTCTTTGTCTTCATTTGACATGGCATTTCCTCCATTCTTTATAGGGTTAACCTATGCAGGAAGTTTCCTCTCTCAGTCATTTGAATTACAAGGAACTACCTGTGTGCCACTAGGGATGGAACAACAGTAATGGATGCCATTCCTGGATGGCAGTGACTGACTATTATAAGGAATAGGGTTTAAGTTCTGGAGTTGAGCTAAATTATAGGCAGTGCTATTCTACACTTTTCTAGAGCCATGGTTTTCAGTGTTTTAGTTCCCAACAAACCATTTATATATGGATTATATATGGATTAGCCTGTGTAGCAATTAACACCCTGGGTCAGTCTTGGGTCAGTCATGTTCTTCGGTCAATCTTCCTCACAGGGTTGGTGTGGGGATAAATGAAGGGACCCTTAAGCGCCTAAAGAAAAGGCAGAGTTAGAATGCAATATTGCAGGCAAACTCTGCCCACAGCCTGGAGTTCAATTCTGACCGGCTCAAGGTTGACTCAGCCTTCCATTCTTCCGAGGACCCAGATTGTTGGGGGCAATATGTTGACATTGTAAACTGCCCAGAGAGGGCTGTAAAGAACTATGGAGTGGTATATAAGTCTAAGTGCTATTGCTATATAGACCTAATAGATTAAAAAAATGAAAATTCATTGGAATATCACCTGACAAACATTTTTTAAAAGAAAGCTGCTTATTTATTTGTTTGTTTGTTAATTTAAATTTATTTGCCACCCATCTTGTATCCAAAGACTCTTTGTGACTTATAGCATAAAAACATTGAAAAACATTAAAAAACACAGTAGATAAAAACATTAACGGATTAAAAAACCATGAACACAACATAGCAAAGAAGGGAGTCAGACACACCGGGGGGTGGGATGGGGTGGGGAAGGTGGGGTTGAAATTTAATTACCGTAGTCAACTACTTCCACTATGAAGTTCTCCCATTGGGTCCTCAAGCCATCTGGTAGAGCCAGGTCTTAAGGCTCTTAGGAAACATCAGGGAACTAGTCTCACCTCAGCGGATAAGATGTTCCAGAAGGCGGAAGCTATAAAAAAAAAGGTTAGATTAAAAATTTGGAATAGAAGGAGAAAAACTCCCAAGGCTGAAGAATAGTTGCTATACAACAATCATCATTTGTGGCACCATTTCCTCGCTGTTTAGTTCTCCAGCTTATTCATTATCTGATGAAGCATAATCAGTTCAAAATGCTATCAGCATTCACCTCGCTAGTTCCATATTGTTAAGTGACATGCTTACATAATTATTTGTCTTTTCACCATTGCTGGAAGTATAAATACTAAGCACAATGACTATTTCATTTAACTGTCAAATTGATTTTTCTTATAATCCATCTCTTCCAAGGCTCATCCACCACCATTGCCTTTTTTCTTGTGTTCTTTTAAAGAAACCTTGAAATTTTCCTGCATTTGTATAGCAATGCTTACCTGAGTCATGCTTTGAAATTACAGAAAACCCTTTTTGTACTTCGTTGGAGAGCACAATTTTGACAATAAGCTTCCCTTTAAAGAATGTAGGGCATTTGGTAGAACTTCATCAACATTTGTCATGATTCATTGGGAAGGCTCAGAATGCATGTCATTAAATAAGTAATCCTAGAAATTCTAGCATCTTCATTTTGCACCTCTTAAAAGCCTTTTTCTGAATTCTGATTAAATCACCACTAGTTATCTGAGTTAATCACGGCACCAATGAGTGAAGCTGCAGATGAAACTGCCACATACAGAGGAGTCGTAGTTTTCTAGAGAGTGAACAGATTCAGCCGTTGGCATTTTCAAAAAATAGGTTAAATCTTCTTCTACACTTTGTATTTGGTGCCTGGTGGGCTCAGAAATTTGTGGCAGTGAAGTGGTACATTAAAATGCAACAGTCTGCCTAGCTGAAGACCAGCAATGGTATCTTTTACAAATAATTAGAAATCCATACCATACTGAAACACGTGGCATAGAGAAAAACCTAAGTTCAGTCTGTAATGATTATTTAGACATCAAAATGCTAAATCATAATATTCATAATCTGCATGGAAAGATGAATACCTAGTAAATTAAAGTTCTGGATTGTATATGTAAATGTGTCTCCATTTGCCATTGCTGAATTTTTTACTTTACATAGTGATCAGGTGGGCATAAAATGAGAGGGATTCTATTGTTTTCAGAAAGCATTTCTTTTTCCAAATTAAGTTGGGATAAAGGGGGAAGTATAGGAAAGGACAAGCTGAGGCAACAATAACGATCCTTCTTATTAGTCTGCCTAAGCCTTGTGTGTAGACTGAAGATCCTTACTAAATGTAAGGAGGAAGTTGTTCCACACTCTTAAATCCACTACTTTGGACAAGATTCTTTGCCTTTCCTTTCAAAATACAACATTCAAAATTCAAATGCTTCCCCTGAGAAAGAGCCAACACACATCCTTCGGTTTTCAGTTAACAAGACATTTAAGTATTACTTCTGAATGCCCTTGTTACCCACTAGCTAATATTGCTCTGCTGGCTTACTTGCTAGGCGACCAATTTGTCGTGAGTGATTTAGACATCCACACACATTGCAGAAGTGACCCTATAGACCAAGTCTTTTCTTTCATTTCTTCCAGAAAACCCGTTATGAAATCTACGTGTCTCTTCTCAAAGAAGGAGCAGGAAAGGAGCTGCTGAGTACCAGTGAGATTGATGGTCCTGGACTGAAGAAATGCCACTCCAGCCCTTCATTAAATCAGGAGTCTCCTGTTAGTGCCAAGGTGAAGCGTAACGTCTCTGAGAGGAAGGACTATCGACCGGAAACTCCTAGTATCAAGCAGAAAGTTACTTAAGAAAACTAAGGCAGGCTGAAGGATCACACACCACTCTCTCTCTCTCTTTGATAATAACCTGTCCTTTGCGAAACAAACAAAAATTAACACATCTGCCTGAATGGGTGTTAGTGACATTTTTCAGTTGTAAATTTTGTTGTTTCTGTACAGGTTGTTGGAAATGTTTTGGCTTCTAACTTGCATTTGTCTAGTTAAGTTATCATAGAGCAATTGATCCAGTCCTCCTTTTCTCAAAAACATTGGAATGGGACAGGAGAGATGTCATGGTATATTTATCTCTCTGTCATATGTTGGTCTTCTTTTGTTGGCTTGTAATTTTCATCCAAACTGCTGCTGCTGTTCAGCCGTGGGGGAATGTCAAAGACAAATGGAGGCTTATCAACTTGTTAAGCCTTGTCAGCGGATAAGCTAAGATGTAAAAGAGACTGGGTTAAAAAAAAATGTTCATGTGTTGCCAAGCTTGATAACAACATGTTGTGGAAGATATGCCAGTAACTAGATTATTTGAGTGATCAGTCATTGTGATAAACTTTATGAGTTACCAAGTTAATATTTAGGATATAGAAACAGATGAAGACCTTCGGTGTGTAGAAATGATTTCAACCGAAACAGGTCTTATTTTTTTCATGTTCCTGGGTGGAAACTTTCTACCATAACCGTCTCTGTTCTATCTGCACACAGTGCTACCCTAATGATTCTCAACAGCAAATAATCATATATTCGTTGTACTGATATCAGTAGCGTGTAATGTTTTTGTTCAATTGGCATTATGATCCTCCTTCAGATGTTTAAGTATTTTCAGGCACTTTATAAACTAGTTGATCGAAATCTGGTATCATTCCAGTCCCCATTTGCTAACCAACAGTTCCCCTATGCTATAGAATTACCTGACAGAGATGTCTGTCTATCTCCATCCCCATATTGTATTTCCTGATTTTTTTTAAAAAAAAAAATAGCCCAAGAACTCTCTCATTATTACAGTTCCTAGAGTGGTCTCATTCCCATTGCAGAGGATGGCGCTACGTCTGACTCTTCCTGGGGATGAGAAACATCTTGCAACGCAAACCAAAGAGAAAAGAAATAACCAGAATAACGGAGGATTAAGTTATAATCAGGAGCCACGGAAAAAGGCTTCCTAGGGAATAAGAAGTTTGGAAAATTGTTGAAGGGCACCTCATTAAACCCAGAAATGGCAGCTCAAAGATAAGAACACATGTTCTAGAGGGGCATTATTTTCTAGGCAGGGTTTGTACATTTCTTTGCCCACTTTTTGAACATTGTGTAAAAAAAGACACATCCCCTAGGCTCTGTCAGGCTGGAAGATAAGAAAACGACAGGGTGACACATGTGAAAGCTCTGAATTAGGATCCTACATTTAGAATACTAAATAAAAGCTGTCAGTAGTCAGGACATTCTTTATAAGTGCAATTAAGGTATTGTTCTGTTTTAGTACCGGTAACTTGTGGCTCTTTAGATGCCACAAATATTATAGTTCCCAGCATCAATCACTATTAGACTGCTGTACCTGCTAAATAAGGTGCACATCAGAAGCTCATTAAGATAGGACTCTCTTACCACCTGTACCTACATAAGAAAAATTTCCTTCATTTTTCAGTCATGATTTATCATTTTATGTGATGAATGCTAAATTTATATTTATGCTGCTGGATAAGTAGCTAGTGCCTGCCAAAACAGAAAGATCCCCCCCCAAAAAAAGTGGCAAATGTTTCTGAAGCCAGTATTTTTCATCAAGAGTTCAGAAAAGCCAGCAGACTGCCAGCCTTGTTGAAATGAAAAGAGGTGGCAGTAAAATGATGGGATGGCTTTACATCATCTTTTTTAAAAAGTGGGAAGGAAGGGGTTGTGTTAGTTCAGTGTATGCTTTGTACTAATGGAGTACAGGGGAAAAAATGAGGAGGCTGTAAAATGTTTGGGAAGGAGACCTTGGTAAGGCTGGGGAGAGATACGTATGAGAAATGTTAAACTTATCCCTTGAAAACAGAGAAACCAGTTTTTTCTCTGCACATGTGTGAGGCAGTAATACTATATTAACACTGTATATGGTGTTTACATAGCTAAAGTAGACTAAACTGAGTTATTCAAGAGCCCTTCTAGGTCGGTTGGTGGTTAGCCTCCATGACTGTTTGTTGAGTGTTACTGATAGTGTTGGCAGACTCTAGGATAGCAGGGTTTTTAGTTTTGCATTTTGGAATGACTACACTACAGCATAGTAGGAATTATCAGGTGCGTGTGATTACTCCTTTCATTAAAATACAGAGTTTGTGGTTTGATTCACCCATTGCACTAAGTTAAAGTTTATTTTAATCAAACTCCGTTGTGCCGACCATAATGGCTAGATTTGCCAATATACTGAGCCAAAGTCAAAATGAAATACCCCATGGCATAAAACAATGTGGTGAACCCATCTACACGGTGACTGACTCAATATTTCTTCATCTAAACACGCACTTGAAAAAAAGGATCAGTGGGGGAAAACAGTGGTTGCTCTTTGTTGCTCTTGCAGATCAACAAGCTTTATAAGATTTTGGAGTAACCCAGGTGGCAGCCAGGCAACGGATTAGATATACTCCACTCGTCTATTAGAGTCAGTGCCAATTAGTTACATGGACTTTCTGAAGACTTAGTTTGAGTTTGGTCAAGATTGCATACAAAGATTGGAGAGGATATTAAATTGTTCCCTCTTGAGCTCCTGGAGGAAAAGCAGGATATAAAACAAACAAACAAACAAATACATGCATTTCCTCCAATTGCAAAACCTCTCCCCCCCCCAAGAATACTAGATATTTTTCCATTTGTGTGAAACTGTGGGTTGTTCCATAGTCTGGATTTGATTCAGAGATTACTCAGTCAGTTGGAAAGTAGGGAGCATGATTTAGGATAAGAGCCCTAGAAGTACAGAAAGAAGAAACCACCACCTAGCTGGATGTCCGTGCTCAAAAGGAGAGAGATTGCAATTTTCTCCATGCACATAATAACATGTCAGAATTAACTGTCTGTGTTCATGTTTCCATTTTCTCCCTCCCCCCCCCCATACTCCTTTCACTTTCTAAGAATCAAGCCCGTTAGGCTTAATATTAAAAGTACTGTTCTTGAAAGAGGTTTGATAACAGTTGGGCGCCTTCTGCTTTTTTTTTTTTTTACTGGATTCTTTTGTGATGCTTCCAGAAGGCTGGAGCAAACCCCAAGATGGCTATTCAAGTCACACAATTAAAAGCTGGAATGAGCTTTATGTGCACACTTGCTCACAATGTGCACCCTGATGACTGTTGCCTTGGGGAAACAGCAGTGCAGCCAATAATTGAAATGCTGCAATTCACGAATGTATTTGTGTCTATTTCTTTTCAGAAGCAGACGGGCATTCAAATTATTTATTACTTCCAAGGTGCCTATGGTGGCGGCAGGCAGAGGGTGTGCTGTAAATTACCAAGAGTGCAGTCAGTTCTTCCCTGAAATAAGGGGTCAAGCAGGCTTTGGCTTTGTTACAATCTTAGTAGGTAGCTCAGTAGTTTTTCACAGAGGAATAAGTCTGCTTTTACGTTACATCTACTTACAGAGCAGAACATCAGACATTGCACTTGTGAGCCTATCTGGGTTTAACATAAAGCTGCCTTTTTGTTGATGTGTTGACTGCAGTCATTGATGATTAAGCTTCTCCTGTATAACCACGGGGCCATGTTATGAGCCAGCTTTTACAAATAAAGTATTTTTTTTTCTGCTCACTTGAAAACTAAATTGTAGTTACACTTACCTTGCATGGGAGATATGGGTGCACTGCTCATGTGGATATCCACATCTAGGCAAGGGCATGCATCACAATACAATAGTTGCCTGTGCTCTTGTGAAATGTGTATATTGATAGGTGCAATTATAACTAGGTCTTTTGCGATTAGAAGGTTTTGGCTGGCGTTGGATAGGGACTAGGTACTTACATTAACTTTTGCTATATTTCTGTTTTTCTGTTTGCAAGCATTGGCACGTGGGCATTCAAATTCTATATATAATCCTTACGGTCAGGGTCTATGGCACGAAGCTCCTATAGAAGTGTATTCACTCATCTCTGGTTATATTTTTATATGTCAAAGGTTTTCCTAATACTACTTCACTTTGCCATTGAAGCTTGTGGCAAAATAGCCAAATCTCTTACAACCATATGACTTTTTTAAAAAAACAAAACAAAACATCCCTAGGGATCACTTTTTCAGTCCCAGGGGTTTTGAAACTTGGGTGGGTATGGATAATTGTATGTGATCTAAAAATTGCTCCTGAAATTCTGCAGCTCATATCAGCAATTACAACACCCTCGGGAATAGGCTTGCAGGCTAGATCCCTTGATATTTAAACTGTTGCTGTGTCTGGAAGCAGCGAGAACGGCTTTCCAGAACAGAGTTGCCCTCTCTGTCTCGCATTGTGTGTCCTTGCCAGTTTCACAAAGGCTTTATTTTAAGTCTTGCTCTTCAGTTTTGACCCACCGGATCTGTTATCACTCCAATAACTGCATTCCATAAGACAGCAGCACTGTGGCCTCTAGAACAGTGTTTCTTAACCTTGACAATTTTAAGGCATGTGGACTTCAACTCCCAGAATTCCACAGCCAGC
>JANHFS010001527.1:73698-89117 GCA_032467975.1 Trimeresurus albolabris
TAAATATGCTGTAAGCCGCCCTGAGTCCTGTTCGGAGAAGGGCGGCATATAAATATAAATATAAATAAATAAATAAATAAAATCAACCAATGGAAGAGATTGCCTTCAGAAGTTGTGGGTGCTCCATCACTGGGGGCTTTTAAGAAGAGATTGGACAGCCATCTGTCAAGAGTGGTATAGTGTCTCCTGCTTGAACAGGGGGTGGAAGTCCTCCAAGGTCCCTTCCAACTCTGTTATTCTGTTGTCTGTAAGGCCAGAATTACACTGGCCTTGAAGACTGGCCTTGACAGATTGGGGAAAGGCTTCCATTTTCTGGCCTCCCTGCACTATCTCTGTTTTGAGCTATCTCTGTTTTGAGCCCTGATTATTTTTTACAGGCCTTTTAGCAGGCAGCTGGCTTTATGTGCAAAAAACTGGTATGGAAGGGAGATTGAATGGAGGCCATGGTTGAGGGGGCCAAAGGAA
This sequence comes from Trimeresurus albolabris, assembly GCA_032467975.1. Lineage (NCBI taxonomy): Eukaryota > Metazoa > Chordata > Lepidosauria > Squamata > Viperidae > Trimeresurus > Trimeresurus albolabris. The sequence goes on from JANHFS010001527.1 coordinate 74,164, forward strand.
GACGCTAGATTGGAAGAAAACATTTTCTACTGACTGCTTCGCTGTGGGGGCTCAGGGGGGGATTTTTACCACCCCTTGTTTATTAATTTCAGCCCAGTCCAGGAAGAAGGGGTCCCCAAAGGGGAGGATGGTCTCCAAAGAAAGATCTGTTTTAATTTACTTATACAGGGAGACCTCAACTTACAACTTACAATGGTCTGCAATGTTGATCTTGGTGAACATGCTACACTGCTGCAGAAAAACTGCACAGATGCATCAGAAAATGCAACACCAATTTTTCAAAAGGATGTACTGAGATCACAAAATTATAGGTTGGTCAGCTTAATAGCTCTTCCATGGAAATTGGTTACAGAGAGCAATCAAATGAAGAGAAAAGAACTAGGCACAGGGAGGAATGCCCTAACCTTTGTCAAAAGTCAGCCAGCATAGATTCCATAAAAGTAAATCCTACCTCATCAACCTCCTACTTCATTTTTTTTTAAAAATAATCTTTATTCCAGCAATTTCTAAGATGAAACTCACCAGATGTGATGGATTTTTGCTTTCCATTTATATTTACATAAGCACAAAACAGATTTGATTTATTTTTACAAAATAAAAGATTTAAAAGTTTATGTGTTCTTCTGATGACCTCTGACCTTGGTGAATAGCTAAAATTCATAATGATTAATATTTCTGTTTGATGTCCAAGGTGGCCTCTTAACAGTTTTATTAACCCAGCAACTTACCAAATTAATGTATTATGACATCATAGCTCTCTGGTATTTATCTGTACAGTATCCTTTCCTGCTACTAGAGCAAATACTGACGAGTATCTTGGAGCTGCACAAATCTCACATTGTAAACAAGAAGCTCTTGATTGGTTATTGTTGAAAGGAGGTTGCCTGCTTTTTAGCCGGAGAAAATAAGAGACCTTCTTCCTCTTTCTTTTTCCAGTCCTAGAGTTTTGTGTGTCTGTGTCACCAACCTTGAAGGCCTCCGGGAGTGTTGTGTCTTGTCTGTGGTGAGCTGCTGAAGGACACAAGGGCACACAAGGCGATGCCGTTGGGGAAAACCTGCTAATGTTGGTCCTCTTGTTGTGTCCGTTCTCTGTCCTCCACAGGGTGTAACTTGAAGATATTTAACAACCAGGAATTTGCCGCCCTCCTGGCTCAGTCGGTCAACCAGGGCTTCGAGGCCGTCTACCAGCTGACGCGCATGTGCACCATCCGGATGAGCTTCGTCAAGGGCTGGGGGGCCGAGTACAGGTCAGCATTTCACCCTGGAAAGGGGAGGGAAAGGGGGGAGCAGCTGTGGGAGGCCCAGAGGTACGGGCAGTCCTCGAGTTACGACGGTTCATTAGGCGACTGTTCAAAGTTACCGCAGCACTGAAAAAAGTGACTTTGGGCCATTTTTGCAGCCCCCCCCCCCCAGGGTCACCGGATCAAAATTCGGAGGCTCGGCCATTCACTCACATTTACGACGGTTCCGTGTCCCCCGGGTCATGCGATCCCCTTTTGCAAAGTCAGTGGGGAAGCCGGATTCACTTAACCACGTTGCTAACTTAACAAATGCAGTGATTCACTTAACAAGTGTGGTAGGAAGGGTCGTAAAACGGAGCAAAACTCACTTAACAAATATTTCACTTAGCAACATAAAGTTTGGGCTCACTTGTGGTTGTAAGTTGAGGGCTACCTGTACGTGGGGGAGGGGGAGGCTTCCTGAGCCCCCAGCTCCTCTTGGGCGAAGAGGCAGAGGAGAGGCCTGCAGTCCCCAGATGTGGGACAGTCGCAGCTGCCGCTCGGAACGCTGGCCCTTTGGGGACCGGAAGGGCAGGAAGGAATTCTGCAGGGTTAGGAGGAGGCCCCAGGTGGGAAAGTGGGGGATGGAGGAATGGCTTGGCTTCTACCAAGGGGGGGAGGCACAGAACCAAGACTGGGCCGTCTGCAAAGACTCAGAAAGAAAGCGCCTCTGCGGGGGGAGGGGGGAAATCCTGGCCCTGCTTTCATGAGCTCCTGGGAATGGGCAGCAGCTGCGGCTTTCCAGCAGGGCTGCTTTCCACGGGGCCGGGGGAGGAGTGGGCGCCCAGACCTCTCACGTTACCTCTCCCAGCTCCTCCAGATGTCTGGAGTCCATCTTGTTTTGCAGTTGGCTTGCTCCCTGCTCAGGCTGCTTTGGGCCTTGGCCGATGGCCAGGGTGTCTAATGAGCTCCAGATGTGCATGCTGCTGCTGCTGCCTCCGCTGCCGTCGCTGCCACCGCCTTGGGTGGGGCTGGCCGGCCTCGGTCCTTGAGAAGAGACAGCCGGCGGGAGTACGTTCTGTGCTTGTGCATTGCAACTGGCTCCTGGCTGCATGTGAAGTAGGGGTCAGTAGGGCCTTGTATCCCTTGGTCTCCAGCCCAGCCAGAGCTGCTTCTCCCCCCTCCCCTTTCTGCTACATGTGTCTTTGAAGGGGTCAGTCTGGGGCAGAGCGGCCTCTGCTTTCGGGTTAGAGTAGCTTTTGCTCTCCTCTGGTTAAGGATGCTGGGTGGGGTCAGCAGGAGTCACTCCCGCTCTCTCTCCGCTCTTGGACCAGGGCAGGCTCAGTGTTTGGGAGCGCCCCATTTCCCTTCTGAGGGGCTTCGGGCTCCGGGTCTCACAGGGTCTCACAGCAGGATGCTTGGGTCCTCTTGCCCAGCGGGAGGGGACATACCTGGCTAAGCATGGCCGGCCTCCCTCCCTCTCACCAGGGGCTCCTCCCCAGCAGTTGCAAACCCCAGGGCTGGCTGGGCCAGGCTGGGCGTCCGAGTCGCCTAACACCGGCCTGATTTTTCAGGAAGCAGAACAGGAAGGCGATGGGCTTCCTCCTCTATTGTTGCTGGTATTCAAGGAATGCTGCGGGCGATTCCTGAGGGTTGTCAGTGGTCATCAAGACAGTGGCCTGGACTTGGTGCAAATGCCTCTTAAAACCATTTGCACGGCTTCCATCACAGCGTCCGAGAACAGCCGGTGTACGGGGTGTCAAGCAGACCTGGCTTTTATCTGTCGTAAATCTCGCATCTTTTAATTCCCACACAGCACTCCCAAGTTTAATGCAGTGGGAGGTGGGGAGAGGAGGGTCCCCCTGTCTAATCTTTTCCCACACGTGACTCTCTCCCTGTTCTCCCTGATCAACAGAAGCAGAGCAAGTGGCAGGGGCTCTGTGATAGCCTGCTTTGGCTCAGTTGCCCCAGGGAGCAAGCAGGGACTTCTCCAGTGGGCAGAAGACTGGATTAGATGATCACCAAGGTCCCTGCCAACCCTGTAGAGGTCCTTGGAGCCGGCATCTGACACAGACCTCCCTCCTCCTTCCCAGGAGCCGGGAAGGCCGGCAGAGCTAATTTTGAGATTAGGGAAGAAATGAGCCAGGTGTTGAGGGGGTCCTAGCAGAAAAGGCTCCAAATCCTGAGAATCCAGAGGTCAGAAGCATTTCCAAAGCATTTCCAAAGAGGAAAGCATCAGAGATGGACTCAAAAACCCCATCTTGATTTTGTTCAGCATGAGCTGGGATCAAGGGAAACTAGGATGGGCTTTCACTGTTCTATCCTGTTGTCTAATAAGGAGCACCATGCTGGGCCTGCTTCTTGACCTGCCCGGCCTTAACCGGCTGAAATCGATCTGCTTCTGCTGATCAGGAGAAAGAGAACCGATCCTGGGTTTCTGTCCTGGTCCTCCCCTCCCCTTCATGTTCTCGTGGAGATACAGTCGTCCTCTCTGTGTTTCCGTTCCAGACGCCAGACGGTCACCAGCACTCCCTGCTGGATCGAGCTCCACCTGAACGGCCCCTTGCAGTGGCTGGACAAGGTCTTGACGCAGATGGGCTCCCCAAGCATCCGCTGCTCCAGCGTGTCTTAAAGGATGCGGAAAGTGGAATCGGGTCAAATCTTGCGTAGGGACAAAAGAGGTCAGCCTCCTGCCTGACAATGTACAAAATACAGAATGGAAATGAGCATTTAGGGTAGCGGCTGTGACCTTCCAAGGCCCGGCCTTCTCTTCTGTTCAGTGAAAGGTTTTGTTTTGGCCTCCTGGACAGGAGCGAAGACTTCCTCGTAAGGGTTCCTGTGTTCAGAGGATCCACTCCAAGCTTTGTGATGCCCACGTGGGCCACTGGAGAAGAGCCTTGGCTCCATTGGCAGCTTGGATTTCTAATTTAGGACAGGCAGGCTGTGGCTGATGGGCTTTGTAACACAGGGTGGCACCTGGCAGCAATTCTTGGGAGGCTAGAGAGCAAGGAAATGGTTGCTAAGGTCTCCTCCTAGCTCTTCCTCCTTCCTACCTCTTCATGCAAGAATTTCCACTTAGTACCAGACACGGGGAGAAAAACCAAGACATCTTCTAACGTTTCTTTTTGAGCCCCCACCTGGGCGACTGGATGTTTTTCTCTGCCAACCCTTTGCCAACGTGGGGAGGAGGGGATTGTCCTCCTCTGCAGCCCCGATTGATAAGCTGCCATTAATTGAAGATGTCTGGCCCCAAAGAAGGAGCTGCTTCATCTCGTACATGGAAACGGTTGCTTGAACTGACACTGCGATGGTCTCAGAGCTAAGACCTCCAGTGTTAAAGGCAAGTGTCCCCAGCTCATCCCTCGTCCTTCAGGCCATGTTTTGCTTCTCCTTGGGTCTTGCTTGGATCTTGCCTCTTCCTCCGTGCTGTCTTGCTGGGCTCATGATCCTGCCTTCTCAAGAACCTCTGAAGGACTCTGCGCATCCAGAAGGAGAAACTTCCAAAGCTGCCTGTCAACGCATCAGCTGGAAGGGAAGAAGACAGAGACACCCAGAGCTGTTCTGGAGCCAAGTCAGCCAGGAGAAACTTAACGCGCCTTCCTTATCCATAGAATCTCCTTGGTCATTTGACTCATCTGCCAAATCGGATCTTTTCCACCCATAAAATCGGAACAGCCTGACCAGAGCACAGCTCCAAGATGATTTAATTGACAGTTATTACTATTTTGATTCTTGTAACTAAGCAAACATCTGTAAACATATTTGGAGCCATGCTTACAATTCTTCAAAGCAGTTGTGTGTGGGGGTGTGTATGTGTGCAAGGGTTCTACAGTGGCCAGTAAATCTGGTTAATATGCTTCTTGATTGTGAGGGCGAAATCTGCCTGCGGTGTCTTTGGTCAGATTCAGAAGTAAATGTTATTCATACCAGCCAATCCATCTGGAATTATGCAGAAATTTGGACCTGTTTCTAGAGTCTTAAGACTTTTTTAAAAAACCTCAGCAACCAGTCCCCAGAAGCTGAGACTCCATTATTTTTCCTCCGAATTAAGCAGATTTTAACTAAAACCTAAAAAGCTAAAATAATACCGAAGAACACAATTTGAAAAAACCTCATGATAAAGAATAATTTAACTGTATTGAATGAATTGTGTGTTTGCTCAACTTGGTCGACTAGCAAATGTTTGGGAATGCTGATAAGAAATACCATTTAAATTTCAGATTAACGTCTTGACAGATTGTTTAAAGTTGAGTATTAATCTTGTCAGCCTTCAGAAACAGAAATGGCTGCCTCATCACGTAAAATGATGGAGGTTCCTTGGAAAAGGAGGACCTTAAAATGGCTTGTTCTCAATCTGAGTAATATAGGAGTAGCATCTGAAACCCCATTGGGGTTTTTTTTAGGGTTAAATTCACCTTTCAGTATCAGAGGAATGCCGGAGTTGTCTATAAAGATTCAGAGTAACTTTAACCCTAACCATATGACAATATAGAGTATGGAACATTTGAATTTCAGAAATATTTTTAAATAATTCAAGGACAGAAAACTTGCAGTATGTGTGTGGTGTGCATGCTTTTTATATATAAAAAAAAAAGATATAGCAGGGGTGGCTGGTAGAACAATCGATCCAAAGACATTTTTGGAGGCTTTTTAAAAAATGTGGTCAGTGTAGATTTTTTAGGCACCCAGGATGAAATATTTTGCTCTGGGTTCTGTACAGCTTTAATCAAGTAGCCATAGGTGTGTTCTAGCTTACTGGGGAAAAACTATTGCTGTTTTCACTGACCTTGTTTCCTCCAGATACGCTGGGCGTGAGCTCATATTGTCTCTGGGCGTTCTGAGCATCCTAGCCTGTTGGATAATTTTAAGGCAGCTCGGTCCCTTATGGTGAAAACTTAATTTTTGGGTGCAGGGAATTCACTTTTCAGGTTTTCTCCTTGAAACACTACATTTTATACTAGTTTGAGAGGCCTTTTTACGTTGAAGAATCTGGTCATCCAACCCAATTATAATTGGATGATGCGGCTCTCCCGGATCAATCACGTAGACATATTGTTTTTGATAACTTATTCATTGCTAGACGGACAAATTATGGATAGCCCATGTGAATCTGCAAATGAACAGTGAAGAAAATTTTAAAAGATAGTTTTAAATACATAGATATATATTTTCTTATTCAGCGTATTAGTCACTTTGCACAAGTCAGATTTTATTTCTTGAGAGTTCCTTTTTGTATTCAGTGCTCCGTGATGAGTCTACTGGATAAATCATTTCCCTGCCCATAAATTTTTCCATTGCTAGCACATGCAAGGGCAAAACTGAGGCACGATCAGCATTTTCACAAACAGGAGAAGTTTTTTTAGAAAATGTCTCTGGGTTTCTACATTCAGAGACGAGGGAACATTTTCTATAGATTGCAAACCTTGCTTCATTCAGCCTGGGACATCAGACCACAAAATGCCCATGAAATATAGTTCAGCAAAATTCTCAGAAGCAGTCTAACTTTTTAAAATTTCAACTCTTTGCCCTATAGATAAAAATGGGAATGCTTGTAGAAGATCTTATGCAAGCCAGATAATCTTGTGAAATTAAAAATCCCACCCTAAGGTTGTGTTTGTTGATTATGCTAAATCATAGTGTACCTTATTTGATTGCTGCTTCCCAAACTTGGGTAAATTACCCCAAATTGGGTAAAAGTGGTTTTGTCTGGATAACAACACATGAACCTAACAGGGACATTTAAATAAGGACTTTCTGATAAAGATGTTTTGGTTAATGAAGATAAAAGTTTGGGAAGCACTGGTTTAGGATATCCAAACCCACCCATTGGGGCTTATTCAACAAAACATAGTATATGTGAACTCACCCAGACTCTATTCAAGTATAAACAGAAAAAAAATATTCCCAAATTGATGTTTGGTACTATATCGATGTTTCAAATTAGATTTTTAAATGCCCAGAAACTGTCATAAAATATAATATACTTAAGTGCATTTAATTTTCCACGAGCTGTAGTCATAGACCTACTAGAAATGTTCTTTGCGCCTTGTTAAAGGTTGCCTGGAAGAAATTTGAAATGGTGCAGAGAGGCATCCAGTTCTAGCTTCCTGGGCTCATTAGTTGGGGAAACAGGTGTCAGGTCAGGTAAGCTATTGCTCAGGTGTGGATCTGATCTCTTTCAGGTCTTGAGTGGGACCTACTAGTGTCAGGCTGCATTGGTTACACCAAGCCATATGCCTCGACTTAAGTTGATATATTCTGCAAACTTACTAATCATAGTTCAGTCAACAAACTCTGATTAAGCATTACATAGCACAGATATAGGTGAGCCCAATCTTGTTCTGCAGATAAAAGCCAACTAAAAAGCTGCAGGGCAGACATTTGTCTGACCTGCTTCTTGCTACCTGAAATGGAAATTTGCAAAACAAAGCCATACAGCATGAAATTCACGCAAGTGCCAAAATCTTGAAAACTCCTCATTGGAATATCTAGAGCTGGAATTTAAAGAAAGACTTGCTTACTTTGCAAGCGGTGCAAGTATATTTTTAAAAGGAACCTGGAAGCATTACTGGATGGAAACGTTTTGCTCTACTGACCAGATGTCCATGAGAAGAGCACAAGAAATGCCTCGGGCAATATTGTGCAAAGTATAGGATTGTTAAGATAACCATGTACGTCTCCCTGTCCCCTGCCCTTTCAGGTTTACATCGATTCAAGCTCAGCAAAGTTCGGGGGAGCCTGGAGCCCATTTGTTGCTCCACAGAAGATGCTTTGGGCTTTTGTTTATGGTTGAAAGTAACGTTGAAACGCCCCTCCCGGCTGCTCTTCTCCTAAACACGATTCTTTGCTTCACTAATGTTTGGGCCTTGGCAGTGGTGTGCCACCCCATGTGCCGCATTTGAAGCCTTGGAGGACGACCACTGCAATTCCTCTTTGCAGCGGGTGAAACGAACTCTCTTGGGATTCACAGGTGCTGATCTGCTAGTAGTGCCTTTGTGGCTCCCTGGCACATATAGCTTGTTTTGGGGCTGGGCCCCTGTTCAGTCTGAAGTTCTTGCCCCATGCTGTTGGGTGATGCAGTGAGCGCATGCATCTGCCTGCCAAACCATGCGACTTCTGAACTTTTAATCTGTGCAGGACCTTAGATGCAGCATCGACCCTATGACTGGAATCTCCTCCTTCATCTCCTCAGTGGATTGATCAGGAGCTGACCTGGACTCTCTTACCTTACGCAGCTGCTGGCTGGCATGTCCGGACAGCCAGGATGCACTCGGGATTTTACTGACTTCGATAAAACTTTTTCCCCCCTTGTATGATAATGAGCCAAATCGCAGTGTGCATTGTTTTCATATTGAGCTTGCTAGAGACCCTTGGGAACAGCATCCTCGTGTCACAAAAGGACTGAAAATGGGCTGGTTGGTGGTTTTGGGAGAAAAGAGGCTGCTGGAAGCTTTCCAGCAAAAGGACACAAAGGGTAAAAATTCAAGGATGATTCTGCAGAGTTGAAGAACTGTTGAAAGCTGTGCTGAGATCAATGCTAGATGATCAGGCTGGTTGGGAGCGGACTAGGCAGGAGGCTGGCTGTGTCCTGGATGGGCAGGGGTGTCGGGGCTTCTAAATCCTCAAGAGGCCGGCAGAACCAGAGTTTAAAATGTTCTAGGGTAGGGTAAGAAACGATTAGCCCCTCCAGTAGGAAGGTGTGGTTAAAATGTTTTAACATGTTTTTAGGTATATATTTATTTATGCAACTAATGTAGTAGCCAGATTCCCTCAGATACGTCTCAACTTCAAGAGTTGGGGAAAGATTTGACCGAGGTATATAGTCCGATGTAGATTCAGACAATAAAATAACATAAGAGACAGAGGTCCATCCATCTTTCTCAGGAGCAAAGCACTTAATTTCTTTTGGATTGGCTTGCACCTGTTCACCTGCTTCATTGTTGCCTTGGATAACCACACTCTTAGGGTCCTCCGTGCATGTGACACTTTCCAAGCCGAATGGGCCATGCAGTTGTGGTGCCAACCTCCTAGAGAGGACCATGGTGGCTGCAGGACCAGCATTCCCCTCCGAGGGCCTCCCCCATCTGACTGAGAGCAAACTGGCTGGGTTGGGGCTGTGGGCCACAGAGGCTGGGCCTTGGAAAATGGCAGTTCCCCAACACAGGAGAGCAGTCGAGGAAAGCCGCTCTACACACGCAGAAGAGCCCTTGTGCCTCAAACGGGGAGGGGGGGGGCTGAGGTTGGGATGGGCTTCTAGCAGCAAAAGGGATACTAAGCAAGTGGCCCTTCCTCTTTCTGCTCTCCTCCCTTTCCAATATTAGCAGCCTTTGACACAGGGAGGCAGTTGGCACCATCAACGTCTGCCAAGGTCTCCTTCCCACCTTGGAAGGAAGCCGTTCAGCTCTTGGTTTCTTGAGAAATAGTGGGCTTCTCTCTAGCTCTTGTGACATGCTCCCCACCGGATGTTTTGCACTTATGGCTGTATATTGCTTGTTGGCCTTTGGCCTTTAGCTTACCTCTATTAAAAGCTTTATAACATTCGCGTCCTGTTATTTTTCACATGAAATTTCAAGTTCTGGGATATTGTTTGCCTCCTTTCTAATAAACTTTTAAGAATCCTTCTCCTGTTTTAGAAGTCATGCGAATCCAGCTAGGGAATAGCAGCAGCTTCAACCGGGAGAGGCCATACTGGTCCCCATGGAGCTATACAAGTTTTTTCCTCCCCAACGGTTCCTTTGCAGATTTGGTGGCCTGGCCAGACGGTAACTCCGGGGCGTATAGCTGGGGTGGGTGGGTAGGTAGGGAATGTGAATGTTGAGAAGTTAGGCAAGAGGCACATCCTTAGGTTTAGTAAGAAGCTGCTTCCCTTTTTTCCCTAGCTGGGTCCCCTGGCTGTCGAGTTCATGGCCAGACCCTCCCCCTCAAAAAAAAGCCCGCCTGTCCCAAACTCAGCAGCCCCTCAGAGCTCTCGTTCAGGTTGCTGCATCACCAGATCTTCTTGGAAGGGCAGAATGCAAACCAACCAAACAGCAGTCTGTGTGTACAGCAGACTTTATTCATCCTAACACAACACCAAATAAAGGGTCCATCCGTGGCTGGACCACCACTCAGTCGCCTTCTCCACAGGGCCCTCTCCAGGCCTTAGCAGCAGCAGCTCACATCCAACCCAACCCCGTGATTAATGGCTGCAGAGGCTGGGAGCCACAGCCCAAAGCAGCCTGTGAGCACCAGGATGGGGCTGGGGGACTGGGCCGCATCTCCCAGCAGAAAGTCTGAAGGACTGCAGAGAACACTGGGATCCCAGCAGGCTGCAGTGGGGAAGTTTCCAGCCACAGCAACTAGACTCTGAAGTGCTTTATCTGCCTGGGAGGCACTGCTGACACTAATGGGGAGCCCCAAGATTTACCTGCCTTTTGCAGGAAACAACCTGCAGGGCCTGTCACCTGCTACGGGTCCAGCCTTGCTGCTTCTGCATAAGGTAGCAATCCCCAACCTTTCCAGCGTGGTGGCCTGGCGGGGAGGGGGTAAGGGGATGGGTCCCTGCGTGTCAAGATGTGCACGTGAGCACATGCAGCTCTTGGTGCAAGCGGCGTGCATGCCTGCCAATCACAAATAAGGAGCTTTGCGCGTGAACACCCGTCACCAAAGTGAAGCTGTGCATGTGTGCTCGGCCACTGCTTGGGTGGCCCGGGGGTTGGGGACCCCTAGTGGAATCTAACCTTCCTGGCTGCAGGTTTCCAAAGAGAGATGCTCCCCTCCCCAAAGGAAGACCCTCCTTTGGTTGTTTCCAAAGACTGAAACAATAGCCTCCTTCCAGCATGGTGGGAATTGCACACAGCCTCTCTCAGTTCCCACTGACAGGAGACATTCAGATGTTTCTCCTTGTGCTAATTCATATTCAACTTCCAGGCAGGATGGACAGCATGCAAGCTCTATCTCCCCTTCTCCAGCCAGCATTTGATAAAACACGCAGGATCCGATTCCAAATGAAGTTGAGCCAAGAGAAGCTGCATTTTTCATCATTTCTCCCCTTTTAAGGGTCTAGGGACATCAAGATTCCTAAATTAACAGATAACTTTCTACAAACATTCCCCTCCAGATTTCAGTCTGTATTTTGACATGAAGACAAGTTAGAAGGCAAATGGAACCATGCTTGGTCTATCCCAAAGCAGCAGCCGCAAAGACACGGTGCAGATTCTCCTTTAATTGAGAACAGGCTCTGTTCACTTGAAGGTCCACAATCCCCTTGGTAAATCCAGACAAGGAGACAACGGAGGCAGCTACTTTTCAATGCTGAAGGACAGGGATGAACTAAGTCTCGTGGTGGTAGCCAACCACTGTCGCACGTTCAAAACCAGAGTCCCGTTCCAGTCTGCAAACCCCCATCCTTAGTTGCCCTCGTCGGAAGACGAGCCTTCGATCTCATCCTGGTCTCCCCCGATGGCCATCCAGAAGGCTTTGGTAACCTAGGAGTCAAGCAAACGAAGTGAAACTCCCGGAGGCTCACCCCACACCTGTGGGAGACAAAACACCTCCAGGCTCCCTCCAGGTAGATCTCTCAGCTTAATCCAGGAGGACATCAGTACACACTTCACTTCTTCACTTGGAGAAACAAACAAAAACCTGAGCATGAATAATTCTGACTTTGGTTGGGGAGAGAAGCTGGTAAGGGAGGAGGCGAGGGCTAGAAACCTCTCAGTGAGATACTAGGCTACTAGTAAGCAGCATCTGCCTGGGTTTGGGCTCAGAAAAGGTATGTCCACTCCAAAATCTTACCTTTTCGGCATGCAGCTTTCTTTGTTCGCGAGGCAGAGTGGCAGCCTTTTCTGGAGAATGAAAGGGAAAGAAAAGTCACCTTTAGCTGGAGCAAAGAAAGGTGTCGTTACTCGGTGGGGATGAAAAAGAAAAGGCTACGTGCAAAGGTATGAAAAGGACAGACAGATCGTGACCGTCTGTTGCTCAGAAACTGCCTGCCCTGAAAGAAGCCGGAAACAGCCGGTGGGCCTGCAGGAACCGATTGGTGCAACTTCAGCTACTCCTGTCACCACCTCTGATCTCACCTTCTAGGTCACTCCTTGTTCCTTCTCTAGGCAGTTTTCCAACCTGTGCAACCCCCAAGGCTCAAGGCAGGTCAGCGCCAGTGAGGAAACCCAGCCAGGCTCTTTCTAACTTCAGCAGGTAAATTGGGGAGACCGAAGAAGGTTTGCGTTACGTGCCCAAATATTTTTGTCTTAACATCAATTGCCAGAAGGCCAGGATGGATTCCTAACTTCCTGCTTTCCTTTCTTGCTCCTGTAGAGGCAGAGGCAGCAGGCCTCCAGAGCACAGGGCTGGTCTGCTGCATTCCTCCTGCTTCCTAGAGGTTACTACTAGGAAACTGCATTTCCCAGCATTCGTCTGGCCCTCCCACCCCCTCCCTCCCTCCCTCCTGAGGAGAGCTACCTGGCTGTTGCACTCTGAAAGTCAGCCCTGCCCTGGCACATTGGCAAGAAAACCAAGTTATTTTCTGAGTTTGGGGAAATAAGCTGAAGGTTACCTTTCATTTCCTTCAGCTTGGAGAAGAGTCGCTCAAAGTTCTCAATGTCTCCTTCTCCTGCGGTGAGGCTAGCAAGTTCTTGAATGTCCGTGTCCAGTGCTGGGTCTGCAAAGAAGCCCAAAACAGAGGCAGCTCTCGGCCAGACTGACTGACTGAGCGGGAGGTGGGTTGGGGCGAGAAGAGACCCACTGACGTTTGTGAGAGTCCTCCTGAGAGGGGAGACCGGATGGGCTGAGAGAGTTTCTTGCAAACAACCGATGGAGGGAACAGACCTGCGTTCTCCCCTTTACCTTACTTGCCCTCCCTACTGCCAGTGCTGGACTTAGCAAAGTGGCTCTTACCAGCAATGGGGTCACCCTGGGCTCCATCCGCAGGAGCCAGAGCTTCTGAATCCACCACGGCTTGGGCCCTCTCTGCCGGCAAACAGTTGGCCTGGGGGGCAGGGAAAGAAGTCGCGTCAGACGAGACCCCCTCCAGTGGAAATGGGCACCAAGTATGGGCTGTGCTGAGCCAGCCTCAAAGATGCAAATTCCATGAGGCCAACGAGAGCCAAACCAGTTCAAAAGGACATTTTGTCTAAATCTAGGTAAATTCCAATTGCAATACCAAGAGCAAATAATATGGGGATCCCGGGAACACGATGTTTTAATTGTAAAAAACAACATTAAATGTTTGAAGAAAAGATGAAGGGCCCTGCCCGGTGAATTAAAATGGAGTACCCCGGAGCTAAATCAGGGGCGTAAGAGATGCAGAACTGCCTCTAAGAAGAAAGGCAAAACAGCCAAGGATGAAGCTGTAAGGAGACAGACGTCCCACCCAGGAATGTTTAAAAATGACTGTTTACTTCTGGAGCTTTGTTCTCTTCTGACCCGATCCTGCGATCTGCCCCTGCTAAGGCTGGGAAAAGGCCAAAGCTGTGGCTTGCCTCTGAAAAGGAAGAAAGGATGGTCAGTTAGCAGAAGGCCAGGCCCTTCAATGGCTGGCCAGGCATCGCCCGGCCCTGCCCTGGCCTAATCATCTCTCGCACACGCAAACGGCCTCGCAAAGTGAAATCCAGAGAGAGGGAAGCCTAAAGCTGCATTTCCTCTGGCTGACAGGCTGCCTACAAACCCTCCGTTGCCGCTCCAGGCCAAGGGAGGAAAGGGCCTCTTCTCCTGGGTGTCACCTGGGCCTCCCCCGCAAAAGCCAGGCGGAGCCTTGACGGCACTGTCGCGGCGGCCACCGTGACCCTTTTGACTCCTGCTTCCACACGGGGCTCCATTTGGCTGCAAGAACCCTACAAAGCAGCAGCTCTCCAAAAAGGCTCAAAACCACATTCGAAGACCAGTTTCTAAGGGACATGGGTTCTCCTCGACTTATAACCACAACTGAGCCCAAAATTTCCATTGCTAAGCAAGACAGTTGTTAAATCAGGCCCCATTTTACAACTTTTTTTGCCACGACTGTAAATAAATCACTGACGTTGTTAAGTGAATCATGCAGTCATTAAAGGGAATCTGGCTGCCCCCACTGACTTCACGTATCGGAAGCTCCCTAAGAAACTGGCAAGCAAGAATCACAGAATGCCACAACCGTCCTAAATACACGCCAGTGGCTAAGCACCCAAAATGTGGCCACATGACCAAGTGGGGATGCCGATACGGTCATAAGTGTGAAAACTGATCATAAGCCACTTTTTTCAGGGCCATTGTAATTCTGAATGGTCATTAAACAAATGGCTGTAAGTCAAGGACTGCCTGTGCCATGAAGAACTGGAAGGGCTGAAGAAGGATTCAAGGAGTCAAATCTGCTACAAGAATCCATTAATTAAGGCATCCACATTACTTCTGCCATCTTTCTGGACAACTGATTCCACTGTCGAATTCTTCTTATAGGGATGACGCACCGTCCACCCAGAATTTGCTTTCCTGTTGTTCTACCGCGAGGTGCCCCACATGGACAGTGCGGAGCAAGTGATGGCTGCCTTTGCCGTCCCAGACATTCCTCAGGTAACAGGGACCCTTGACGGGGAAGAAATTCCCACAGAATTGCCTCCCAGTGTACCAGATGTCTGGGAGGAATTTCTCCACACCCGTGCCAGAAAATTATTTGCATTAATTTTTAAAAGCTGACCTTAAAAGCCCAAGCAATGTCGGCTGGCGACCCCCAGGGGGAGGGCCTTCTCTGTGGGTGCCCCCAACCTCTGGAACGAACTACCC
>JANHFS010001527.1:89217-111303 GCA_032467975.1 Trimeresurus albolabris
ATTTTGTATTGCATTGTTTTAAATATGCTGTGAACCGCCCTGAGTCCTGCGGGAGAAGGGCGGTATATAAATTAAATAAATAAATAAATAAATACCGTTTTTCATCACCACGTTTGACCAGACGTTGGCATTCAAGGCCTGGATGATTCGTTTCACTCCTGTAGATTCTGGAAAATCGTCTAAAGTGGGGATGAGGAGAGCAGAGTTGGAATACGACTCGTTAAAAGGGCTTTGTCAGAAACTGAGGAGGAGGAGAAGCCTGGACGCTGCTCAAGAGAACGAAGCCGTTCTCAGTTCTCAATCTGAATGAAACACAACCAAGGAGGGAGGCCCCACAAGATGCTGGTGGTGTGAATGAGAAGCACCACGGGCAGCTCTCCACTTACAACCACAACTGAGCCCCACATTTCTGTTGCTAAGCGGAACAGACAGTTGTTAAGTGAGCTTTGCCCCATTTTATGATCTTTCTTGCCACAGTTGTTAAGTTAGTAACACCGTTTGCCTTCCCCAATGACTTTGCTTGTCAGGAGGTCGCAAAAGTTAATCACGTGACCCCAGGACACTCTGACCTTCATAAAGACGAACCAGCTGCCAAGCGGCTGATTTTTTTTTAATAAATGTTTTATTAATTTTCTATTTTCACATACAAGTGAAACCCTACCCCCCCCCATCGAGAGTCCCCTCCTTGCTTGCCACCTCTAGGGGTTAACTTTCGACCCTTTCCAGGGTACCCCAGCAGGGGTAGAAACCAAACGCGAAAGACGGAGACTCGTCTTCCTGCGTCTGCATAGCCGTGATGTCAAAAGCGGAATTCCCCAAATGGCTGAATTTTGAGCACGTGACCCATGGGGCTGCTGCCATGGTTGTAAGTGTGAAAACTGGTCCTAAGTCACTTTTTTCAATGCAGTTGTAGCTTCAAACGGTCACTAAATGAAAAGTTGTAAGTTGAGAACTGCCTGTATTATGAAGACCCTTTTGCAGATTCTGGGAAAACCTTTCCGATATTCTGCAAACCAAAGTCAGAATTATATACTCAGCAAAAAATCCCCCCAAACCTTTGCAAGCTCTGGCGGCCCAGGCCGACTGTTTGGGAAAGATAAATCCTTCCCCAAGGAGGAAGACTGCCAAATTCTCCACAGCTATCCCCACTCAGTGACGAAATAAAGGCAGTCTTCGACTTGCAACAGTTCGTTTAGTTACTTTAGACCGTTCAAAGTTATGACTTATGACCACGTTTCACACTTAACAATACTTGCACCATCCCCACGCGATCAGAAGTCAGATGGTCGGCAACTGGCAGGTATTTATGAGGGTCGCAACATCCCGGGCGGGGTCACGTGATCCCCTTTTGCGACCCTCTGACAAGCAAAGTCGATGGGGAAGCCAGATTCACTTAACAACCGGGTTACTATCTTAACAACTGCAGTGATTCACTTAATGACTGTGGCAAGAAAGGTCGTAAAATGGAGCAACGTTCACTTAACTGTCTCGCTTAGCAACAGAAATTTTGGGCTCAACTGTGGTCGTAAGTTGAGGACTAATTTAAAAATCCCTCCAGCATTTTCTGCTTTAGCGGAGGACTCAGCGACTTTAGAAAGCTGTGATCTCCCCTGGCAGTGACTCAAAAGAAACTATCAAAATGACAATGCAACCAAAAGAATAAAAATTGTTATATCACCCTGAATGCCCACCACACACTAAAGTTTCAAATGAAGCATTGGCATATTTTAAAACCGAAATTCTGATAATGACTAGGCAGGACAGATTACTCTTTTTTTAGAATCCTAAAATATACCCTCCAGTTTCGGGGCGAAAGATATAAAAATAAAATAACAGGATGCTTCTGAGCCTAAGGATGTATTTCTGGACTGGAACTGAGTTTTTGACAAGCCGTCTTTATCTGTTTAATCTGAGAGGGAAGAAATAAGATGTTGTTTACCACTAAGGTTAGTCAGAGATTTCTTGCCTAATCACTTAAATATCTATCAGGAAATAGCTCAAGAAATGCTACGCTATTTCACCCCTACATCAATGTCATAAACAAACAAAATCTCCTTGTTTACAGCCCTTGATACAAGGGCCCAAACTCAGACTCACCAGGGCAAAGACGGCTATCCCAAATTTATTTATTTAATTTATATACTGCTCATCTCACTATCACATAAGTCTGGGCTACTTAAACATCATAAAAGCAAATGTACCAAACTTTCAAATATTAAATATTAAAACTTGGCTGTCAAGCATTTTTTACTGTAAAAAAAGGACCATTATAAATATTATAAGCCATCCAGAGTTACCCTGTAGTAGGGTGGGTGCCCAATAAATTGTATGTATATATGTATGTATGTATGCATGCATGCAGGGAGAGAGAGAGAGAGAGAGGTTTGCAAGGTTGCCAGTATCCACGAGCTTATATGAGAGAAAGTACTGTGGCCCCAACGTTTACTGTGGCGTGGATGACACAAAGGAGCCAGAAGGCAGCATCTTAAAGGACCAGTTCTGGGGGCAACTTAAGCACCCCACACCTCTCTCTCTACGGGGACTGGTGGGGAACAGCAACCTTCCAATATCTGGCATGTGATCCATTACTCACTCTCTCTGCAAAAATTATCTCAACATTTTGAAAGTCAGAAAGAAGCACGCCAAAAAGCTCGGCTCCTGAGACAATGTGGTGAATGCAATAGATGTGCATTTTAAAAAAAGATCTGAAAAAGTAGACACTGAAAGAGACTGGATTTGTTATGTACTGATCCATAAGTCCAGGGTTGTTTTTAAAAGCTGAGCTGGCAGCTACAATGGTGGGAGAGATGATCCGCCTCTTTGTTATGCACAATGCCCACAAAAAATAAGAACTGCAACCACATTGTTGTGGCTACCAGCTTGATTTTTTTTTGTTTACCACACCCTGTAGACGCCCTTGCACACATCCCAAAACCACGGTCTCCGACTATCTGTGACGCAGCAGCCCCACTGATTGGGTGGGGAGAGAAGCGATGCTTCCGGCAGAAATACGGCCCTTTTTCTGGCAATGAGCACAAGGAAACCAAACAGCTTGAAAGTCCCTGTGGGCGGAAGGCAAAAGCCGAATCTCACCTTCCTCATCCGGGAGCTCCTCTGGGCTGACCTCCACCAACTCAAAGCTGTGCTGGATGCACCACTCTTGGGCCTTCTGCCGGGTGACACCTGCAAGGAGGAGAGAAAAGGCGACTCGTACCGCCCCGGGCACTGGGGCGGGAAAGCCCACTGGAGGGGAGGCACGGCTGAAACCTTTTGGCACGTTCTGGGGAACGCTGCATGTGGGCAACCTGTTCAGCAGGGGAAAGCTGTCGCCGGACAGGAAAAGAACGCAACCAGTACACTGGAATGATCTGCTGCACTGGAAATGAACACGAAGGCCCATTTCTCCATCTCTGCCCTTCAGGCCATCCTGTGCTCCGCTCTGCCCTGCTCCCCTCGCTGACCTCCGCTGTCTTCCTCCTCCAACTGCTGACCAAGCGCTCCTGGCCTGGCCCTGCACGAGGCAGCTGGTGGGCACAGGCAGGCTTCCCCCCCCCCCAACTCACCACACAGCCTTAGGCAGAAGGCTGGCAAGGGGCCGGGCCGGGCCCAGCTCCTCCTCCTCCTCAGCAGCAGCAGCAGGAAGATGGCGAAGGGCAGAGGGGAGGTGGAAGGGGGTCGGGGGCAAGGGGCTTGCAGCGGGGCAGTGAAAAGGGCAGGGATGGGGAAGACTAATGGCTGGGGGAGTCCAAGTGGAGGCGAGCAGAGCAGGATAAGAGAAGACAAAGGTCCTCGCCTCACAATGGCCCCATCCTAACAACTGCAATTGGGACTATCGAGACTGCCTCCGTTGTGCAGTGGGGTCTGTGATGTCTCGCCGAATGACATTTCGCTCAGCAATGGAAATTCCAATCCCAAATCAGGTGGCTAAGTCAGGACTACTCCCATCCCATGGGAAGGCCTAAATCATTCAGATGGCTTCCAATCAGAGTCAGCCAAAGTTGCTTGACAGGCTGAGAAATGGGCTTTCCAGAGAATGTTTGCTTATACTTATCAAATGTTTACTGAATACACTTCATAATTATTTTCCATTTGGTCAATTTTCTTGCAGGTAAACATGGTAGTTCTTTAAATGTAATATTTTAATTGGGGAGTTGTTCTACCGCCTTGGGATGTTGAGGCAGCCCTGTGGGGTCGGCAGTTGCTTAGCTGGCCTGTCTTAAGACCAGCACTGAGGAACTGTAGCCCAGAAAGCAGCCTGTGGAGCTTAGCACAGCTCTCAGCTTCAGATTTTGCAAATACAGTGGCACCTTGGTACTCGTCAAATTTGCTACTCAATGCATTTTGACATGAACATTTTGCCCTGATACTCATCATTTGTTTGATACTCAACACACAAGCTAGAACTTGTCGGTGTCAGCTGCCTTGTGACTCATTACATTATTCCTTATGGCAAAAATTTGTTTGGTACTCATTGTTTTTGGTACTCATCACCCTTCCTGGAACCAATTAACAATGAGTACTGAGGCAACACTGTGTGGCCTTTCCAATCCAAGCTGCTCCTTCTGTTGCTTCAGCCAAGATTCACACCCTAACCAGAGTTTGGTCACGTCCCCTTACCATTTTCAGAGACTCTGTCACAGACCAAGATCATCACTTCTGGTAGCCAGTCTTCTATAAGAGGTAGCCACTGAGAGGCAGCATCCAGCCCCGATACCTGTAAAAGGGTACAAATAGCTGGCTTCTTCGCTGCGGGCTTTATGGAGTATTACAAGCAAAAACATATCCGATTCTGTAACAATCCTTGTAAAAAGAAAATGCTCAGAAGCAGAAAAGTTTGAAGGGAGATCAGCCACCTTAAAATTTGGATCAAAAATCTAGCCTTAATGTAAAATCTACAAATTTGACATCTATGGGCAAGCATCAACCATTAGAGCTCTTGGGCCCGCTTAACCAACCAAGGAGTAGAGGCATGGTGCAGGGTTGTTGTCCAGCAGTCTAAACACACTGCAACAGAGTTGCAAGCCTACAACAAGATGATTTTACCTATCTAAAGTTTTCATAACTTTTCACCAGCGGAGATTACTGTGGAACTTTGAAGAGCGTGTAAAAGCACAACCACCCCAGGATAGGCATGAAATGAGATCTGTCCTTGATTCCAAGTCAAGCTGCTACACTAGCTTTCTCCATGGAAGAAAAGAGAGTTGGAACCCAAGGTGGCTTGTTCTGAGATCCTGGCTCAATTGCTTTCCTCTTTTCCTTTAATGGCCACTACCCAGTGACTCTCAAGGAGTTGCAAATAATGAGGCAGAGCCTCCTGCCCTGCTAAGGAACACAAAAGAAGAGAGAAAGGGACAGGTCTAGACAGAGAATTCCCATTTAGGGCTGCAGGTGGTCCTTCTCTCTTACAGAATGAAAGCCTAGGGGCTCAGGAATATCTGTGATAGGCAGAGGGTTGCTGGTGTCCAAATCTTTACAATTCTTCCTAGGAGTCACATCTATCTACGTCTAAAATTAGTTTTAGATTTAACATGTGCATTTCAAACATATTGTTCAACCAACCCACTTGCTACTTCTACATACATTGCTATATCTACACTGTGGGTGCTCCATTGCTGGAGGCCTTCAAGAAAAGATTGGCAGCCATTTGTCTGGAATGCAAGGAGGTTTCCTGCCTGAGGCAGACCAGAAGACTCCCAAGGTCCCTCCCAGCCCTGTGATTTTATGATTCCACAGAAGCCAAATCAAATGGTATATCCATCACACATACATAATTTTTAGGCATTGTTTACATTTAGATGCTTTTATAAAAAGGAAGAGCAGTATCAAAGCCGCAACAACAACAATGGAATGCAACTTTAAGCAAGTAGATTTCACAATTTTACATATTTGACAGAAAATAGCCCATCCTTCATTCAGGAAGCCAAGACAACATACACAATCTGTGTTCCCCATTTTTTCCCCCTCTGCAACAAGGTTATGGGACAGTCTGGGCTGAGAGTCTGACCCAAAGTGACTCCAGGAGTGTCTGTGGTTGGGAGGGGACTTGAACCTGGGCCTCCCGGCTCCCGATCCAGCAGGTCCTGAACCCCCAGCCCCCCCTTCATACCATGGAGGGAGACCCAAGTTATGCAGACTCGTGGAAGTTCTACAATCAATAACATGATTGTTACCCTGGGTTACCCTGTGCTAAGATGGGCGGCCAATAAATTTTATTTATAAATAAAGAGACATCCAACAAATTCCTCGATAAATTCTCAGAAAGTATAGAAGAATAATGTATGGCAATGCGTATCTTTTTATGTAAACCAGAATTTCTCAACCTTAGCAACTTTCAGATGTCTGGACTTCAACTTCCAGAATTTCCCACCCATAAACTCTCTAAAATCACTCTCCAAACACTGGGAAGGAATTGATTTGAAAGCAGACGGTGCTTTATAATTATAATACATTCATCAGTTCAACAAACATTACAGGTCATCGATGGCAGACCACCACCCACAGTTTCTGAACCAGAATGTCCACCGGGAGGGGGGGGGTTGGATCAGATGACCTCCAAGATCCCTTCCAATTCTGCTATGCTACTCTACATCCCAAACGGCAGGGCAACACTCACTGTGGTGCTGTCGAAGTAAACCAGGAAAGCCTGAATGGACTCAGCAATTTCCGCCGACACTTGAAATACATTTGCCACCACGCAGAGATGGATGGCAGCTGAGTAATACTTATTGTCTATCGTCCAGGGGTATAACCGGGCTCCGCTCTCTGCGGCAATATGCTCAGGAAGCTCTCCTCCTCCTCCTCCTCCTCCTCCTCCTCCTCCGGTGATAACTGCAAGACAGAACAAAGAGACCTAAATAGCCAGACAAGGAAAAGAGCTGGGGAGGAAGGGGGAAGGGGACTCACGTCTGAAAAAACAATCCGCTCTCCTGCTTTCAGGCTGATCGGTGAAACACTTTGTGGGCTGGGCAAAATTGTGGCAGATCCCCACCTCCACCCTCCCCTTCGCATATATGCTGTTCCCAGAATTATCTTTCATCTGTTTTTACCAGTTGCCCACGAGAAGGGTTGACCCAAGTATAAATAGGCTTCCCATTGCCACCCACACCAGGGTGTAAAAAACACCCGTTGGTTGTCTAGAATCTTGGAACCGTTTTGTTCAGACGGCTGGCCTTAGGAAATTCCCCACAGAAGCTGTGCACATTTTCATACAAATATCACCTAGGCCTCACAAACTATAATGACACCTTTCTATATCTAGCTGCAGAGAATATACCCATTTTTGGATAGGCTTTCAGGCTGACATTCCAACCCCCCAAAAGTCTTTCCCCAAACCCGCCATAATGACAAAAATAGTGGGTTGGGAAACAACCGTGTCGTGGGAGAACTGCTGCTCACTTTAATTTTTGATATTTCCAACCTCAGGGCGGGCCTGTGGTATCACATACAAAAAGTTTTGGGAGAGAGAGAGAGAGAGAGAGAGAGAAATCAACTAATGCTTTGGCAACCACAACCTTTTGGCAGGCCTCCCAAGCTAGCTTTCTGCGGCTTGTTTTCATAGCGTGCATGCCAGCTCTTGGACTTGATCCTGTGCCATGCCCCAGACCAGCCCTCCCTGCAACGCAACAGCTGGCCCCATATTTGCATACAACCTCACACGATCAGAGGCAGAGGAACACCACTGGAACACACAGACATGTCAAATGAAAAAGGTAACAGCTGCTTCAGCCCAACACTTTTCCTCAGAGCCAAACTGAGTTAGAGGATGAATCTCCAGGCGGTCACTGCCGGAGTTATCACTGAGCTGTGCAATCCTGCTCCATCTCCTTCACCAACAAAAGGGCACAAGGGATCAAATTCTCCATCAATCATGTATTCTTGACTTTTCAAAATGATCAGATTGACATCTCCTTCATTAAATCAGCGTACATGACTTCATTAACATTTACTATACTGGGGGTCATCGACTTATGATCGGTCACTTAGCCATTGAAAGAATAACAGAGTTGGAAGGGATCTTGGAGGTCTTCTAGTCTAACCTTCTGCTTGAGCAGGAGATCCTATACCATTCTGGACGCATAGTTGTCCATCTCTTCTTGAAAGCCTCCAGCGATGGAGTGCCCACAGCTTCTGAAGACAAGCTGTCCACTGATGAAATGTTCGCACTGTCAGGAAGTTTCTCCTTAGTTCTAGGCTGGGTCTCTGCCTGATAAGCTTCCATCCATAACAGAATTGTAAGTGTGAAAAACGGTCATAAGCTCCTTTTTCTAGGGCTGTTGCAACTTTGAACAGTCACTAAACAAATGGCTGTAAGTCGAGGATGACCTGTACAGTACATATATATCCACCTGCCTATACCTCCTTCCTCATACTTCCTAAAAAATACAAACGGGATTGCAAATTCCATGTTGATTATCCACTGTCAAGATTGTTCAGTACACAAACACAATCCCACACATTGCAATTTTAAAAAAAAACACAGTGAGTGCTCGTAGTCCTGGGCTAAAGCCGGACAGCAGAAGGAAGACTCCACACAGAAGCCAAATTCTGGCTCTCCCCAGCTTAATCTTGGTCTTGACTTCAAATTCATAAGATTAAAAATGTTTCTTCTAGCATACTTCTAACTATTGGACTACTAAAGTTTTAAAATTATTGCTGCCAAATCCTTCTGACCTAAGCTTCCAGCATTGCTAATTCACTTCACAAGTATCCTTTCAACATTTTTAAAAGCATTTTTTAAGATGATCCCCGTTTCATGGTTCCACTGCATTGGTCTGCGAACACAGCGTGCCTGGAGAGCCACCTGGTGGAATGAAGCACACATCCTTCCGCCCAAGCACAAAGCAACCGGCTCCGGCTGTCAAAAGAGCCAATGCAGTTTTCGGTTGCATCAACAGCGTTAATGTCAAAACTGCGGAAAGTGCCCGTTCTCCTCTACCCTGCACTGATCGGGCCACACCCAAACACGGAGTCTAATTCCGGTCAGCAGAGTGCAAGAGGGATGCTGAGGAACTGGAACGAGTGGCAAAGGGCCTGGAAGTTCAGTCTTATGAAGAATAGTTAAAGGACCTGGATATGTTCAACTGCTGGAACAACAGTCTTCCTTATTACGATGCATGGGCGTGAGATTGGGACACTAAGAATGACTGATCCCAGAAGAATTGACCCCTTTGAACTGTGGCGCTGGGGTAAATTACTGCGTATACCATGGACAGCTAGAATAACTGACAGAAAGGTGTTAAATCATATAAAACCAGAAACATCACTAGCAGCTAAAATCACAAGACTATGTCTGATTTTCTTTGGCCATGTCATGCATGCAAATTCACTGGAGAAGCCAGCGGTGCTAGGAATGGCTGGTGGAACAAGAAGACGGGGCAAACAAAGAACGCACTGGCTTGATAACATCAAATCTCCATGCAACGTTGAGCACCCAACAACTGAAAGATGCTGTGCTTGACAGGGGTAGCATGGAGAGCACTTGCCTATAAAGTCGGCAAGAGTTGGACATGACTAAATAGTTAAAAACAACAAAACAATGTTCAAACTAAAGTAAAAAGGCTATGGGGAGACAATATGTAAAAGACTGTCACAGGAAAGAAGGATTTATTCCTCATAGCCCCCAAAGATAAGAGCCTAAGGGGGAATATGTTACAGTCGGAGACTGAAACTGGAAATAGAGGAATTTCCTCACTGTGAGAGCTATTAAAAAGTTGAACATCGTGCATTTAAGGTAAAAAAAATGAAGACACAACCATGCAACAGATTAATCATTGAGCCAGCTGTCTATTACTTTTACTAAAAAAACCGAACAGCATCTCAGTTTGAATTCAACAATAATTTCTAGATCACAAAAGTGGTAGAACCGTTTAGTGCTAATCAGACTAGAGTGGACACTTATTTGATGCTGCCAAACTGGATTGTGTCAAGCAATAGTAACCACAACAGGATGTGTTTGAAAATAAAATCCCATATGAAATGGCTGAAAGACAGGGATAGGATTAGCTTGTAGAAAAGGCAATTAAAGGGTGACCATGATAATTATCTTCAAATATCCAAGAGGCTGCTATGCTTAAAATGGCAACATGGGGCAACTGACACTTCAGTAGGCAGGATTAGAACTACCAGTAGGCGGTGAAAACTGAAAACTGAAAATGAATACAGTACAGTACATTTCAACCAAACATTAAAAGAAATTTCAATAGCAAAAGCTATTGAATATCTAAAAATAGTGGACTGTTGTTCTTCGACATACATTTGTTCAGCCTATTTATTTGTAATCAATTAAAATAGGAAATTTTATTTTTATCTTTATTTTTAAAGAACGAGGAAGGAAACAGGAAACTTGCACTGACCCCTCCTAGAGGATCCAAAGGCAAAATTAAACAAACTAAGTGAGACATGGAAAATGTTCTAAGCCCATCTAGCTTCCTTAGAACAAAAGGCGACTAACAACGTTTTGAGGAAGATCTGCAGGGCTGGGAGAGCAGCTGCCATTGGGCGCACTCTGTACATGTTCAGGGACTCTTTGCTTCTCGGGGCTCAGAGAGGAACATCTCTCGCCACAGACAGGGCAGGGCAGGGCAGAAGCAGCGCCGGGAAAGGGCCTCCGGGGAGGGTAAAGCAAGGCCGGGGCTCGAGCCGACTCACGTTTCGCCAGCTCCTCCCCGGGGAAGCC
Organism: Trimeresurus albolabris; assembly: GCA_032467975.1. Taxonomy (NCBI): domain Eukaryota; kingdom Metazoa; phylum Chordata; class Lepidosauria; order Squamata; family Viperidae; genus Trimeresurus; species Trimeresurus albolabris. The sequence goes on from JANHFS010001527.1 coordinate 99,893, forward strand.
CGCGGCGCAGCTGGCGATCAAGGCGCACGGGACAGCCATCGCGCACGCCAGCGATCGTGAAAGGCCCGGCGCTTCCCTTTCCGGCGCAGGCCCCGCCCTTTCCGGCCCTTACCATTTTAACAACTGCGCGGGGGGGGAAGCGGATAAACTCAGTGAACGGCTGCAGCTAACGGAACCCGTAATCTCCGAAGTCCTGAGAAACGAAGCAGAGACACCTCCGCGCCTCTTTTCTTTCGCGAACAGAAAGCGGAGCTGGGTCCAGTTCACATTGCTACGGCCGCTCTTCCCCCTCCGACGGGCTCATGGTCCACGCCCGGGCCGCGCGTCCCGTTGCTAGGAGGCGAGGTCACGTGGCTCCCGGCGACTTGCCGCGCTCTGCAGGGGGCGGCTTCGCCATGGCGGCGGCGGCCGGGCCGGGGGTGGAGCTGGGCGGCGTCCTGGTGCAGGTGGGTCGAAGGAGGTCGCCTCTGCCCGGGGGCGGCTAGGCTAAGGCACGGCTTGGCTAACCGTGGTCTGTTGCACAAACCACGATGGGCGGGGCTCCGCAGCCCTGCAGCCTGCCCTGGGTTTGCGTCGTAGCGTGCCTGGTAAATTGACCGCGGCCGCTTCGCAGCGCGCAAGGTTTTTTTTTTAAAGATTTAAGACTGTATTTATGGTTCTTTGACTCGGGATGTCTGGCCAGAGGCTGCCCTGAGCTAAAGCCGGGCTGACCAAGACGAGTCTCTGGATGAAATTAGAAATGGAATAACAGAGTTTGTAATCTAGAGCAAGGAGTAACAAACTTTTTGTGTGAAAGGCCAGATAGTAAATAGTTTAAGCTTTGTGGGCCAAGAGGTTCGCACAAGGATATTGTGTAGGTTCGTATATAACTAGAGGGGAAACAAATTTCCACACTTTTTTTTTGATGAAGTTCCTTTTCCTTGACACACACACACACACACACACACACACACACACACACCACTCCTCAGGAGCCAGGTGAGGTGGGAGGCTGCAGCCCTCTTGCGCTTCTGCAGGCACAACTGCAGGCCAAGGAGCCCGGTGACTGTTGGACAGTACCAGCTTGCCAGCAAGGAGGCCACCAATGCCCAGAATGCTCAGCCCCACCTTTCGCCTTGGGAGCTCAGCTGAGGTTCAGGCCTAGCTAGCTCCACTTACCTACCCCCCTGTCCATTCTTAGCTCACAGGCCATACAGAAACAGAGGGCAGGGTGGATTTGGCTCATGTTGACCACCTGATCTAGAATTTGTTAAGTAAAGTAAAGATTGTCCTGTCCTCTATTCTTCAACATTTTTATTAGTAGATGAAGGGTGGAGGGAATGCTTATCAAATTTACAGATGACAAAAGATGTAGTGGGATAGCTAAACAAAAAACAAAAAAATTCACCAAAGCCACCAAAATTAGAGATGGATCAGTATCTGAGGGATCACGTCTACTTGACCAGATGACAAAGAGAGTCTGAACAAAAAAGATGAATGAAAGCATGTTCCACGGTGCTCAGATCCTCAGACTGGGCCCAAGGTTCACTTTCCAACATGACAGTGATCCCAAGTGCACAGCCAAGACAACCCAGGAGTGGCTTAGGGACAACTGCATATCCTAAGGAGGCTCAGCCAGAGCCCTGACTTGAACCCTATGGAACATCTCCAGAGGGACCTGAAAATGGCTGTCCATCAACAGTCACCATCCAACTTGACTGAGCTGAAGAGGATTTGCAAGTAAGAAGGGCAGAAAGTCCCCCCGTCCAGGTGCGCAAAGCTTGTGGCGTCATACCCCCAAAGACTCGAGGCTGTAATTGCTGCCAAAGGTGCTTCACAAAGTACCTAGTGAAGGGTCTGAACATTTATGCTAATGTGATATTTCAGTTTTTTCTTTTTAATAAATTTACAGACATTTCTAAAATTCTGTTTTCACTTTGTCATTATGGGGTATTAAGTAAATTAATGAGAAAAAATGAATTTCAACAGTTGTAGAATCAGCCTGCAGCATAACAAAATTGACAAAAGCGAAAGAGTCTGAATACTTTCTGAATGCATTGTACCTCCAGTTTTCTACAAAACCACGCCTGTAGAAAGCTGTTGGCTCACTTAACAACGAGGGTATTCACTTAATGATCACATATTTACTTAATGGTCCAGGGATTTATTTAACAACTGCCACAAAAAGGTCATAAAATCAGGTTACAGCCACGATGGGCATTCTCCATTGCTGTTGTAACTCGATGGCTACCTGTGCATCCAGGTACCAATTTTGTTAGCTTCCTTCAAAGCAGCTCTGCATAACAGGCAGTGGAATAGTTAAGTCAGGAATGCTGAGCAAGCAATAAATCATTTTACTGGATTTTTACTGCATCCGAAATTTTTCCATGGTCGAAATTGTAAAAGACAATTCGGAGGAAGAAATCTATTTGTGTAATTGCTTAAGCTAAAATGTATTTACATGGCTGAAAGAAAAAACAGTGTTTTCTATCTGATAAAATAAAGCTGAGGGAGGAGGAATCAAAATAAACTTTTTGCAAATGAAGTTTGGTTGGTTGCTCCTAAGAATATACAAAGGTTTGTGACAGATTAGAAATCTTAAGATATTTTAATAGTTAAAAATGTTCAGAAGCAAGATTATTAACTTTATTGGCACTTACTCCCAGTTGGAGTGCATATTGGAATTCAACTGCACAGTAGAATCCTTCATATGCAAGTCTCATTGAGTGCTAAACCTATTATTGGAACTGAAGCCTAAATCAATACAATTGGTATTTGAGCCAGACTATGTTTGTATAGCACACTAATTCATCAAACACAGTTAAGAAATCGCACATCATGCTAAGCAAAGAAGTCAGATCACAGGGCTTAACAGGGTAGCCTTGTTTACGTTATGCACTGAGACAGAATGTGGCTGTTTGATGTTGGTTTAGCCTTGGTGTTTTGTCAACAGTGCTTTATGGCTGAATATGTTAACCTAGTCAGGCGCATCTGCGGAGAGGGCCAGCAGGTAAAAATTGACAAGTGTTACGATGCAATCACACACACTTCTTGCCGACATCCTGATGCAAGATCATAATTATATTTCTGTGATGATTTCATTGCCTGTGTGTTGTTACGTTGGTTTGTGGACATCATTGAACCCAGTCTGTTGTTTTTTTTCAAGTAGGCTTGTTAGAGTATACTTTGTATTTGAGCTATCCTACCCCCAGCCCTGTAATTTCAATCAGAATAGAGCTGGAAGGGACCTTGGAGGTCTTCTAGTCCAACCCTCTGCTCAAACGAGACACCCTATACCATTTCAGACAAGTGGCTGTCCTGTCTCTCCTTAAAAACCTCCAGTGATGAAGCACCCACAACGTCTGGAGGCAAAAGCTGTTCTACTGGTTGATTGTCCTCACTGTTAGGAAGTTTCTCCTTAATTCTCTCCTTGGTTAGTTTCTTTTCTTGTTTCTTGTCTTGCCTTCTGGTGCTTTGGATAATATCAGATTTGAGATGGCAGCTTTTGTCTGGTTTCTCCACTTGTAATATTCCAGCAGACTCTGAGATTTAAGTAGTCTGAGATTTTCAGTCTTAACTTCAGAAGTGCATTTATATTCTTGTGTATTCAGTGCATGCTTTGTTTTGTAGGTTCAAGAAGATCTTCAACAGTTGAAGGAACAACTGCGAGATTTCAGCCACGACTGGGAAGCAGCAGAGGCTGAAAGTCTGGAACTGGTTGTTGAAAGGGCAGAGAACAGATTGAGGGTGAGTGGGTTGCCTCTTCTTTAGTGGGAAATAAAATCCACAGGTAGTCCTCGAGTTACAACAGTTCATTTAGTGACCATTTGAAGTTACAAGAGCACTGAAACAAGTGAATTATAACCATTTTCACACGACCATTGTGGCATCCCCATGGTCACGTGATCAAAATTCAAATATGTGACAACTGTCTCATTTATGACGGTTGCAGTATCCTGGTGTCATGTGATCACCTTTTGCAACCTAACAAGCAAAGTGAATGGAGAAGTCAGAATCACTTAACCATGTAATTAACTTAAAAACTGCAGTAGTTCACTTAAAAAAAATTGTCAAAAAAGGTCGTAATGGGGCAAAATTCACTTAACAAATTTCTCATTTATCAGCAGAAATTTTGAGCTCAATTGTGTAAATCAAGGACTACTTAGAGAGAGAGAGGGAGGGAGAGAGAGAGAGAGAAAGAGAGAGAGATGGATGCAATTATATACAGATATGTACATACTAATTCTCTCTACTCCTGAACAGAAGCATGCAGAGAAGTATTTAAATGCAGTGAACAGATCAGTGCTAACTATTTTCCCAGCGGATGATGCAGAACTGTCTTCAAGACAGATTTCCAAATGGTAAGAACATTCAGTTTTATCGGATAAATATCTTTGAGTGGCAGAATTTGGCTGCTTTTAGCATTCAAAGATAGTTTTCATAAACCATCTCCAAATATCAATGTAAGAAAAGTCTTCTGCTTCTTAGCAAGGATTGGACCAGGAAGTGACTATATTCACATGACTCTGAATAGCTTTGCTTGATGCTTGACTGCTTCTTTCTGAAGTTCTGTGGTTTGGAAATGGCAGTCCACAGCTTGTTTTGGTCTTACTGGGTTGCTCATTAGTAATTTCTGGCTGAGACTGTCTCCAGATTGAGAACAAACCATAGAATATTCTCTCTTTCCCTCCTGGAGAGACCCCAGCATCTTGCATGCAATATGACAGCCTTAAAACACGGTGTGGATGGTGCTGTAACTAACTTGCATGGTTTTGGGGGAGCTGTGGCCGGATGTACAGGAGTAACCAGGCTTGTGTTGGGCAAAACCCTTCCTTCCTCCTCAAATAATTGCAGCTGCTTATCTATGGCTGTTGAACAAGGCCCTATCATTTTTCCAGATAAAAGAAATAGTCATGGTTTATTTGGCCAATTCTGTATATATTTTAGCTGCTCTTGCAGTGGCCACAGGCTTGGCTGAAGCAAATTAGGAACAAACCAAGAAACCACAAATTGATGCACGTTCACATATCCTGCCAAGCTATAGACTAAAAGAATGTCCACAAGAAATTGTGCTTTCAAATTGTGGCTTGCTGTTGTTGAAGAAAGCATGATTTATAATCACTGACCATGTTTGCATGTGGTCAGTCAAAACCAAAGTACAGTGCATTACAGCTTAGAGTATCTGTAAACCCCAACAAATATCAGTATGTATGTAGTCCTCGACTTACGTCTATAACAGAGCCTGCCCATTGTGGTTGTAAGTCATAACGGTCCAAAAGCTGAGTTTACGACCTTTCTTTGAAGTGGTTGTTAAGCAAATCACTATGTTAATTAACTGCATCTGTGGCCATTAAGCGAACGTTGCAGTCATTAAGTAAGCCCATTGTTCGCCATTAGGTGTTTTTGCCAAAAACTGGAAGTAAATACCGTTTTTTGGCAAAAACCGGAAATCGGGGTCACATGACCTTGAGACCATGCAAATAGTCCGTGCAGGCCAGTTGCTGAGCATCTATAATGTGGTCATGTGACGGGGGGGCATCAGAACTGGGTTGCAAGGACCTTTGGGGGGTCTGTCGCAACTTTGAATGGTCCCTAAGTGACCAGTTGTAAGTCAAAAACCGCCTGTAGCGTTAATCCCTTTCTGCAGGACTTGCATTTTATCCTAATTATAGGCAGTCCTCGACTCACGACCGCAATTGAGCCCATAATTTATGTTGCTAAGTGAAACATTTCTTAAGTGAGTTTAGCTTCATTTTATGACCTTACTTGCCCCAGTTGTTAAGTGAATCATCTTCTTTCGGAACCATGACACTCAGCTATTGAATTAGCAACACAGTTGTTAAGTGAATCTGGCTTCCCCATTGACTTTACCTCTGAATTTTGATCAGGTGAGCGTGGGGACACTGCAACGGTCGTAAGTGTGAAAAACGGTCATGTCACTTTTTTCACTGCCGTTGCAACTTTAAACGGTCACTAAACAAACAGTTGTAAGTCGAGGACTGCCTGCACTGAATGTCTTCTTGGGGGGCGGGGTATGAAAATGAAGCCGTGCTCTTTTGCCCGCTTTCTGATTTCATTCTCTTCCCAATTTAGGGGAATCCCCTTGGAGCCTTCTCCGTTGAAGGAAATCGCTTTCCCCAAGGTGCCCGCGACGGCCCCTCCTGCCAGGGCAGCCCTGCCGCCAGCCTCCTCCTTGGGCTCAAAGGTTCGAAGCGGCCTGTGGCTTTAATCTTGCCAGGGATCCTGCGGTCTGGTTTTCCTCCCGAGGGATCTCGCTCAGGGAGCCTCCGAGGACGGGCCCACTTTGGATGGGATCCTCCTGCAGGCTAGAAAGTGGAGGGTGGGGCAGGGCTCTTCCTCCCCTCAAGGCAAGATAGGGAGCCGTAATGTTTGTGATGATTGAGGGAGAGCGACTGGCCCACAATCCCTAGTGAGCTTTGACACGAACTGGGACTTAAATTTGAATCTCTCTGGTCCCAGGGCAACAGTTTAACCCAGTGTTTCTCTGCCTTGGCAATTTGAAGATATGTGGCCTTCAATAACCAGGATTCGAGTCTGGCCGGGTAAATCTGGAAGTTGATATAGTCCATATACTTTCAAGATGCCAAGGCTGACGAAGCCTGCCTTAACCACTCCATTACACCAAGAACACAAAGCCTTGGCCTGGATCAGCACAGACACAGGAGGGAAACAGAGCTAATCCATTTGTCCTGTGGGCTTAAATTATTCCCACTTATGAGGATGGGGGTTCCTTCTCCGAGCTGGTGGGTTGGTTTCCGAACATTTCGTTCCCAGGCTAGGTGACCTCTTCAGCGGAATTTAAGGGGGGTCTGTGTCGGTGTCCTTCTGCTTACAGGGGCTTGTGTGGTCAGTAGGCCTTGTGATGAGGAGGTCACGTCAGGAGAGGGTCTTGTGATGGGTCTTGTGACCCTCCCAATGATCCTCCTCTGACGTGACCTCCCCATCACCAAGGCCTACTGACCACACAGAGCAGAAGGACACCGAAGAGGTCACCCAGCCTGGGAATGAAATGTTCGGAAATCAGCCCACCAGCTCGGAGAAGGAACCTCCACCTCCGCCTCCCCCTGAGCTACAGATATTCGCCACTATTGCAGACTTGCACTTATGCCCTCGCCTGACTAGAAATGTTGAGTTTCATGGTATAGCTGTCAATGACTAGAGTGTTTCCTTTGACACTAAGGAGGCATAGTTCTATCCCATGGGGCACATTCAGAGATGTCCTTCTTGTTGTGATTGCACAACTCACTGACAGGAAAAACATTTGGGCAGGCCAAAAAGGAACAAAATCTGATTTTTCAATTGCTTCCCAAGTGACGTTCTTTACGTCTGTGACCTCAGTAAGCAAAGAACAAATTGGAGGGACCCGTTTCGGTTCATTCACTTTGAGTGAGTTATTAAAAAGAATGTTAAAGCCCAGAATTTTTAGGAGTGGCCTCCAGCGCGTTTGGCAGGATCATTTTTAGTTGCTGATAAAAGCAGAATTTTGCTGAACCTGCGACATACGCTGGAGAGTTCAGAATTAAGTGAAAGGTGGGATAAAGGGTGGAGAACTGCACCTCATTTCTGCTGATTTCTCCTTTTCTCCCTCACCACCAGCTACCATTCACTGTTGAAGAATAGTTTTGTTGACCTTCCAGCAAGGGGAGTTCTCATTTTAGCTGTGACTGCTGGCACAAGAGAATCTGCTGGGATTCCAGCATTGTTGTTGTTGTAGACAGGCTGTGTTGTGTTTCTTTACAGCACAAGCTTTCAATGATGATGAGGATTCTGTGTGACCCAAGGCACGTATACCACCGAAGCATTGTAAATCAGAACTACGGTGTCAGTTTGCCATTGGTTAATCGGAGGGAAACCGCATGCGTAAGTACTCAAAAAAGTATCTCCATTGCTTTGTTTCTTGCCTCTGATTTTCTTCAGAACAGTTGAGCCTCAGCCACTCTCTTGGGCAAAACGTCCAGCTCCAGCAATGTGCTGTTTTAGGAAATTCATCTTCAGAATATTTTGTGTCAGGAAAAACATTGTTGAATAGTTCTCGCATGCATCTACATTGCTTGATCTCTTTAGTTCATACCCTCCTGGTGCCTGGCTGTGGAATGTACTAATGCATTACGTTAGACAACTGTGTGTTTGAGGTGAGGAATGAAAAATTCTGATATCTGAAATAACTCCCCCCCCCATAAAAGCAAATCCTCGCTTGTGTGATTAACATTATTACCTTCTCTATATAAACCCTCAGTGAATGGTTCAGTGAGATTCCCCACTAGGTGTTTTTTTTAATTCTGATCAATATTTGGATTTTATTTTACATAAATACTCTTTACATTCTAATTTATAGTTTAAATAATTTTTGTTTAAATAGTTTATTTATGTCATTTCATTTCACTTTTTGAAGCATTTTGTATCACTGTTTGTCCTAACAAGGCCTTCCGAAGTGATTCATGCAAAAATATAACACATTGTCAGAGAACAAAAGCAGAAAGTTTTAGATCAGAGTTAGAGCTTTCAGTTTAAAAGTGCCAGTTTAAAAGTGGGATAAGAAGGTCCTCCCTGCCCTCAGGGCATTCCTAGAAAAAGGAAATTTCACAACCAAAATGTGGTTATCACTAAATAAATGTGTTGGCTCATGCAGAAGAATCTCTGACAATGAATTCAGCCACCTGGCAGATTCAGACAAGAAGAGGGCTGGGCAGCGCAGGGAAATGACAGCCAACAACTTAATTGCCAGCCATCAACACCCCAATCAACATCTACAAGAGACCCCATATAAATACCGCACACAGAACAGCCCACACTGCCAGAGGGCAGTTGCCCAAAGGTGGGCTTCAGCACAAGTCTGGAAGCTCGGAAGACTAAACCTCTCTGGTCCAGGTGACCGACCCAGACTGGATCCTGCCGCCGTATCCCAGGACACATAGATTCGCCCTCATTCGTAATGAACATACTCGCTATGGCTAGAGATACCTCTTCCAAGCAAGAGCGCCTATGGCACACGTATGCAGGCCCACCTGGGCCTTAGCAGGCCCTTGTGCAGCTTGAAAGAATACCTGATCCAGAAGTGATGATCCTCAACTGTGAATGTGAACCTCAAGAGGCAAAGGTCCCTGCCTGCTTGGTGGAGTGATCTAAGATTTGGCAGTACTCTGGCCATGATTTCTTCACTCCAGGTTGCTAGCTCAAATCTGGTCTTCTGTAAGCAACATCGCAGCACATGTTGAACATTTTTGCAATAAATAGTAGGACGAAAGAGAACTTCCAGCTGTGTTGAAGCAACCTGAATGTATCAGCCATTTGATTCTCTCTTGAAAAAGGCTAGTCAAGAATATTACTGTTACTTGACCGTATAGCTTAAAAGAATTTTCTGCAGATTATATCAGTGACGTTGATATAATATATATCAATATATAACTGCAATATATAACTTAGCAGTGTTTGTGAAAATATGAAATTATGTTAATTACAGGCAATGTAAATATACAAATTAATTAAACTTGAATGCAAACTATGTTAATTGCACATAATTAGACGTATAGATTGGTGTTTGAATACACAAAATTCTGTTAATTACATTTGCTTAAATATGCAGATTAGCTGTGTTAATTAAAATAGCCTGCGAATTATTTTAATTGTGTGCGTCTTAAGAGTGGCCGATTAGCTGCAGGCCTCTTACCGCTTTCTCCTCCGGCAATTTCCCAGTTGCTCCCCTCTGTCAAAGGGCAAAAATGCCCATTGAAACCTCCACAAAAATAAGTCTTCATAATTGCAGTGACCTCAAAGGAGCTCTCCATCATTTTCATGTTCACAGAATTGTTGTGTAGCAGTAGACTTATACCGATGCTTGGGTCTCCACCTTCCAATAAATAAATAAATAATGCAAGATAAACTTGGCTCCTTTTCATTTATTCATGAGAGGGAATTTAATGCCTTTGCCATCCCCGAATTTTTACGAGTCCTGCTGCCCCTTTTGCTAAGTTCCTCCCCTCGTTCTTTCTCTTGCTTTTGTCCTCTGTGAAGCTGTGGGCATCCCTCTGTGCCTGGACTCTGCCCTGCTTGTCTCTGAATTGCCTCTGCATAGGAAAGGGGCAGCCATTTAGTCTGGAAGCAGTTCTCTGGTAGTAAGAACCATGGTTTTCTTTTCCGATGTGTTGCTGGACGGACAAGAAGGTGTAAGATCTTGGGAAGGGGAGGGGGGAGAAGCTTCTGTCTATGGTTTCAATTACAAAAAGGGAATAAAACCCCCAATGTTGGCATCCGGAGTGGAATCAGACTTAAACAAATTGATGTTCTACTGCGGTAATTTGCAGCACGTTTGCTGCATTTATAACAAACGTAACAGAAGACAGCGACAAATTAATAAACTGTCCTTTCCCCCAAATATAAGAGAAGTAATAATTGGTGAGATCGGGTTAAGTGAGCAGATGACTGCACGCAGTTTCCTCTCCACCCAGAAATGGGAATGTGAAGGTCACCTCTATCCCGGATGACAAACCGAGAGCGTTTTGTTGGTAAACAAATTAATCTTTGGAAAGGTCACCATTTGTTTTACATTTTGCATCCAGTCCTTGTCATCTGGAATCCAAGATTGACTGTCACTCCGCAAGGTGGAGGGGAGCCGAGGCTGCTCCTCTCCATATCAGCATTCTTGGAAGGAAGGCCACGCCTGATTGAGATGCTATGGGCTGCTGGCTTACAGCTGTCGCTGGACAAGGAGGGAGGCCCAGCCTGGAATTCCAATAAGCCCAGCTGTCCGATCCTGCTCGGCACCGGCTGGCCTCTTGCCCACCAGTAAGATGCGCAGCAGTTTGTGCCAGCTATTTCCCGGCTCCCTCCCTTCTGGGCTGCTTCTGTTCTGCCTTTGAAAGCCACGGCATCTCATCTTGCCCACCCACCTGGTGCGGTAATTTGAGGCAGGTCTGCTGGAAGAACAACCTAGAAGAGGCTTTCGATTAGAAAGGCTTCCCTGAGAGTCTAAATGGGCTTTGGCTCTAAAATGGGAGAACTGGGGCTTTGGACGGTTGAACGGTTAACAGAAGGAACTGCAAAGTTTCTTGCTCAAAAGTCTAGGCTGCCTTGAGCCAGCTTTCCAACCTCTCCTCGCTAATCAGAGGGAGGCTGGTAGCAACTTTTCAGGCTGACAAATTTAATCTCTTTAAAAAAAAATATGTAAAACATTTATTAACTGTTAAATCAACAGTACAATCAGTATTTTGATATTTACGTCATCGTTCATATCCTTTGGAGTGATATTGCCTAGTCTTAGTGATTCTATTTCAGTATAATGTCATGTTGATTTCTTACTCTTCTTTTAAAAAACTTTTAACTAGGGCTACTGTAGTAACCTCTATACTTAATTTCTCAATATTTTGTTTGAACACTGTAAGGAAATAATTTGCTTTTCCTAAAATCGCATTTTC
>JANHFS010001527.1:122098-137100 GCA_032467975.1 Trimeresurus albolabris
AATGACAACATGGTATTGTTGTGGTTTTTGTTTTACTAAAAAGATGGTGGTTACTATCACCAGTTCCTGAAGTTATGAACAGTTTTTATACCACCATCTCATTAACTGTGAATAGAACAGATACTTGAAGGTTATTTTATTGTTTAAAAAAAACAAAAACCACCCCACCCTGCTTTTAATCAAATGTGCAGTCAAAATGATAAGCCGCATTCTCTGAAATTATTTAGTTCTAATTACGAGCAGATGGGAGGGTTTATTTGCACCTTGGGCGCCTCAGCAAAAAGAAATGCCGTGGTGAACAAGAATAATTAAGAAATTGAATAGTGGGGTGGATTTTTTTTGTGTGTGTGCTTAAATAATCTGCAGCTCCATGTTAATTAGCACTTGGGTAATTATTTAATTACATTTATGAATTGGGGGGCTTAAGAGTCATTTCCCTGTACAGCAGTGGGGATTTCTTGATCCAAGATGTTTCTCAAAAGGATCTTTCTAGGAAATGGCTGAAAATGGGAACAGCGGCCCACTTTTTAAAATAAACGAGGCAGCTTTCTTTTAATTGGGGTCAAATAGAAAATGTCTATGTCGAAGGTATCCGAGCAGCCTTCCTTTTGATCCTCTGTGGCCATCACTGCAGCTGTGGAGTCGCTGAGTGGCTGATGGAGGGGGCGGCTCTGGGCATCCTCGGCCGAGCTGCCCTCACCTCAGAAGCCCTGCTCTTCTCCAGACCCCCCTTTAAAGTCTCAGGTGAAGCTTGCAGTATGCTGAGTCCAGGTTTATTATAGTCAAAGACTAGAGCAAGTTAAAAATACTCAAGAATATCCAGTTAAAAATTCTAAAATTAAATAATAAAAAACAGATAAAATCACAATTAGGCATCCAAAATCTGTCAGTTGTACACGAGCAAAACGCAGCATGGTCTAACTATAATATGATACCAATCCTTAAACTGTGAGGCCCATACTCATTAAATACTAAAAGGCAAAGAGAGTCATAATTCAAAAGGGTTTGCTGCATTAATTGTGTAAAATAGCTATGATGGATCAATCACCAGTTTCTGACAAATCCCCAGGGCTGCTGCTGCCGCCCACAATCTGAGCCACCTGTACTGAAGCTTGCAGGATGCACATCACAAAATTTCTCTTTCCTTACTTTTTTTTTTAAATAACAACAACAACAACTTTCTGCTGCCTTTGATTGAAATGCAAGCAGCACATTAGAATATCCTTAGCTTCTTAAAAACAGAAACGTAGGCAAGACCTCAGCTATCCTTGGAGAAATCCTGTCTTGGATACAGTAAAAAGGCAGGGAGGCCTTTGAGGAAGTGAAATGGGTTAATGGTCTTGATGTTATTTTTTTCCTTTCTATTATCAAATATCACTGCAAAATATGTAAAAATATTAATCTCTTTTGAACAAATTATTGCTCTTTTTTGAAGACATTTTATACAGAAAATAAAAGACTAAAACTAAAACATGGAAATAATGCAGCTGAGTTCAAAGTGTCCTGAATGACAGTTCCTGGAAGAACAAACTGTAGCCGGAATTTGTGGCTTTGGGCTGCTACTGTTACCCCATTTGAGATTCCTTGATTGATGCCACTAATAATGAAATCACATTTTTTTTACCTACAACGATATACATGCTTGTAAATGAACTTTTTCCCCTTTTAGTCAAACTTTTTTTTTTAATCTCCCCAAAGTGTACTTAAACATGTTTACAGAATGTTTTTCTAGTTGTCCTCTTAGGCCAATAGCCTCACCTGTAGGCTGAAGTTATGTGTGGTATGAGATGCTGTGGGGAGAGGTTAGAATTAGGCTTCCTGAAACCATCGAATTGTATTTAGGCTGTTGGCCGGGCCTTGGCGAGACCCAGGCTCACCTCTTCCCTCAACCACAGAAATTCCTCTCAGACCATCCTAGCTCACAGGGTTGTAGTTGGCAGAAATGCCGTGTACTCCTGGAGAAAAGTTGGGATCTACATCTAACAAGCACAGAATTATTGTTTCCTCTGTCGGATGTTATTTATTTCATTTTATTTATTGGATTTTTATCCAGCCTTTATTTCTTTATAAGTAACACAAGGCAATTTTAAAGTACAAGCAGACCTTGACTTACGACTGCATTTGAGCCCAAAATTTCTGTTGCTAAACAAGACATTTGTTAAGTGAATTTTGCCCCATTTTACCACCTTTCTTGCCACAGTTGTTAAGGGAATCACTGCAGTTGTTAAGTTAGTCACACAATTGTTAAGTGAATCTGGCTTCCCCACTGACTTTGCTTATCGGAAGGTTAAAAAAGGGGGATCCTGCAACCGTCATAAATAGGAATCAGTTGCCAAGCGTCTGAATTCTGATCACATGACCATTGAGATGCTCCAGCGGCCATAAGTGTGAAAAATGGTCACAGGTGACTTTTTCAACGCCATTGTAACTTCAAATGGTCACTAAATCAGCTGTTGTAAGTTGATGACCACCTGCACAACGTGAGCTGGTTACGTTCTCAAATGCTTGAGCTCCAGGCACGAGAGCCATTTGCCTTTCCTAGCAGATGGCGACACTTCTACTCTGTGCCTCCCCCAGGTAGACCAGTGGCTCTCCACCTTGGCAATTCTAAGAGGGTTGCAGTTCAGTTCCCAGAGTGGAAACCCCCCCCCCCCCGCTGCTGGGGAATTTTGGGAGTTGAAGGCCATTCCTCTTAAACTTGCCAAGGTTGAAAAACGCTCAGTTATTTTTGCTTCGTTCTCTTCTGGAAAAGTAATTGGCATCATCTTAAGATGGAGACGTGAAGCTGGTTTAGAGACCAAAACTAAAACGCACAATATGGTTCCCTTCATTGCTCTCTGTGCCTTTGCAGACATGGTGGTTTGATGCCAGAGCTCTGCCTAGTGGCCTCTTCATTCAGGGGGTGCTTGTTTACAAACCCTAGTGACATTTCATGAAGGTCAAGGAATAAAGTCAACTAACTAACCAACCAACCAACCAACCAACTAACTAACTAACTGGCTTTCTCTTAGAAGTGTGTGCATGCTTGTTGGCCTAATACAAACTTTTTATATTCAAAAAATAAAGTTACCCTTGAATAAATTCAGGGAGGTCCTCCGAGATCCCTTCCAGCCCTGACGTTCTATGTTTTATGCCTGTTTCCGGCCTGCCTTCTCTCTGCAGCTGGCCAGGCTGAGACGCTTTGGCTGTTGGCTTGAGATTGGTCCTTGATCCCCATTAAGCACTAGACAGTAGAATTGGGTAGATCTATAGAAGGGGAAGGTCCATCCTAGTAAAGGATACCCTGCTGTGATGGCATCCCAGGACCAAGGATTAGAGTCCTTGTCAAGCTGCTAAGAATAGTCGTCCAGACTTGCTTCTCAAAGTACCGTAGTTAATTATACAGGTGAGACTCAAAATAGACTTACATACCCGTGTAGTATGGCTATATTACTGTTAGCCTTCTCATCTTTTCTACTATCTTCTCCTATTGGTATCCTATGTTTATATTATTTTGTTGTTGTTTGTATACACTGAGAGCTATTCTATTCTATCACTCTAGTCTATATTCTATTCTATTCTATTATAGTCTCTATTCTATCATTATTCTATTCTATTCTATTATTATTCTATTATTTTGTAATTTCATTGTATTCTGTTCTGTTCTATTCTCTACAGAGAGAGAGAGAGAGAGAGAGATTGTGAGAGATTTTACTTTTTATGCAGGATTAACAAACTAACAATCAAGGGTTAGGGTTAGGGTCAATCCCCCACTGTGCCTGTTTGGGTCTTTTCGGCTTCTGCCCGTCTCTGGAAGTGCCTGTTATGCTTTCTCTTTGCCTTGTTCTGTGGGCGAGTTGTCTTTTGCACCCTTCTGTCCCAATAATCTGTGCAAGACCATTTACGACAACTTAAAAACATTTATGTGAATAAATTCTATTGCCACATGGAGAATTTTTTCCCCCCTCAATGAAATGTTTAGGAGCAGAATATCAGAATCTAGGACTTTAGCAGTTACATATTTTAAGGTATCCCAGTCTGCTTAAATGGATTGAATTCAGATTACTTTTTGATATCATTGTCTATGAGAGCTAAATGGAACTTCAGTCTTCAAAAGCATATATCCAATGATGACATTAGATGTAGCTCATGGCAGTTGCCTTCAAAATCTCCTAGTAAGGCTTTTGAAGCATTTGTTTGGCAACTGCTGAAAACAAGCCATTATGCTAGCTAGAAAGGTAATTTGTTTTTCTATGATTAATTGTCAGTTGTCAGATTTTATTCTGTGACCTTCCCCCAAAGTCAGAAATTGAATGGCGCATCTAAAATGTCTCCTATTTGTTTGCCCAAAATGTGTACATTGGATACAACTTTTCCAGGTTTTGGGAGGAATTTGAGACCCATTTGCAAGAATTCAGAGGCCTTAATATAGAATTCTGAGGACAAAGCATAATTTTAATCTTGTTAGAAAACCCTGCGATAACAGCAGCACATCAGACCTGCACTTATTAAGCAGCACTTGGTATCGATTTTCTGACAAACTGTCCTGCTGACAATTGATCTTTTCACTTTTCCTTTTAATACCAAGACCGTTTCTATGCAATTAGCTTAATTTCAGAATATTTTTAGATGGGATTATCCAAAAGTGTTAAATAGAAAGCATTTTATAGGAATCATGCAGTCGCTTTGAAGTATTTGTTTTATATCATACTCACACATTCCCATCCAGCCAGCAATGTGCTTGCGAAAACCCTCAGCGCATTATGTCGGAAAGGGCCCAGCAAAAACCCAGCTTGTATTGTGTAATCCAGATGTCACAGTAATTGCAAATTAAAATGCTTTAATGCGAAAGGGAGAGCAAGAGAGAGGATATGTGTGTGAAAATTCAATTAATTTTGTTTTAACAGAAAGTGTTCTAGTTTTAATTATTCTATCAGGAAAAGACAACCGAGGCTTTAAATGTAGATGATTTTAGTACTTGTGATTTTAATCGTCTTGGATTTAGCCTTGGTTTTGTCTTGTGTTTGCCATGTTTATATAGGAGCTGTTTTGAGCACTGTGTGAATAGAAAGCTGGGCAAGGTAATTCAGATAAAAACAAAGACATTTGCTCTTTTTTATTTTAGTAAATATTGATAGGTATGCATCCTAAAATGTGGAATAAAGTTCCATGCAATTTATTATAACAATCCTCATTAATAAACACTCAATTTATTTGAGTGTTGTCATGCTATCATTTTAAGAACTAGCACTATTAATTGCTTTTCATTATGATGTTCCCTGGTTTTTACCCGATCTTGCTCTCAGAGAAATGATAGCAAACAAGATAGTTAAAATTCATTAAGGGAAAATGCTGTTGTTTGAACCTGAGGAGGATGCTGTATTTCTCCTCTTTCTGATTATCATTATAGGGAGATGCAATTCTTGTTCCTAATTATTTAAAAGACAGATTAGAGTTCTAGTAATATGTTTTAAAGAATCCCGTACATTATTGGAAAGCGTGGCTGTGTATCTTATTCAGAATTAGTCTAGTATATATTTTTTTTCAAATTTCAATTATTCAGAACATAGTGTAAGTACATTGCACTGTTCTTTTTTTTAATAGATGAATTGGCCTTGTACTGCTTGAAAGTCTCAGTAGTTCTTACCTTATGTCTCATTTTCAATTTTATTATTTTTTCTGAAATATTAAAGGTATACTGAATTCCCCCTCCCCAGCAAAAAGGAAAGAAAAGAAAAAGAAAAAAAGAGCAATATCCCAAGACATTGAGCTTGAACCTTCTATGGATGCAATGTGTGCTAATCAGTTGGGATTTTTTTCTTTCAGGATACAAGCAGTCGCTTCGAGAGGCAGATCCAGATTTTGCTGTTCATCAGGGATCACAGTTTGGAAGGCTGTGCGAGATCAGAGGTACATTTTCCTTCCAGCAGCTTTGCATCTGTTGTGCTTCCAAAGAAAAGGGGCGCAGTTCAATGGACTCACATTCCTGAGCCAACAGATTATGCCCTCATTGCCATTTTGAAGGCTTCCCTACTGGCTCAGCTGCGACGGAGACATTTGGCTTTCGTTTACCAGGTTGCATGAACCCAGCTTATTGTATCCTAACCAGCACGTCATAATTCTCCCAAAGGTGCTTTTTTTTCCCAAGAGGGAACTGGGCTTCCTTGGTTTTTCCTTGACAACATTTCACTTCTCATCCAAGAAGCTACTTCAGTTCCGACTGAATGGTGGAGAACTGAAGAAGCTCCTTGGATGAGAAGTGAAATGTCTTCAAGCAAAAACAAAGGAAATGCAGTGGCCTCTTGAAAAAAGCACCTTTGGAACAACCATGACCTGGATGCTTGGGAATCTCCAGAGACACATCATAATTCAGCAAGCCAGGACTTTGCATAGTGTACAAACCTAGTTAATGTCTGTCAATTCCTTTGCAAAAATTACTGGCAGCCTGAGGTGCCCAAAAGTGTATTAGTTTTAAGTGCTTTTCAATATCTATACCAGTTTTCTCAACTTTAACAACTTTATAAGAAGCACTGATTTACACAAAGCCATTGGATGTCATTATCAAATAATGTGGCACTGGGTGCTGTGCTGTCCCGGCAACTCACACACACGCATAGCTGTGGTTTAGCGGGTATATTAATATTCCTTTGCAATTCCCTTCAGAAAAACCCAGAACTGTCCCAATTAACTCCAGCTACAAGAAGACCAAGGCTAGTCCACAGAGCAATGGACAGTGAATCCACAAGGCACTTGAAAGTTTCCCAGTCAAAAACCCACCAGGCAAAATTAAATCACAATACAAGAGGGATCACGAGGCAAGAAAAGTCCAGAGTTCACAAGGCATAATCCAGGTCGGGGCACTGCAAGGCAAGAATCCCATTTTGTAAACTTTTCTATTTAGTTTCGAAGAGACTGGTCAGCCCTTTGTCCAGAGTGGTATAGGTTCTCATGTTTGAGCAAAGGGTTGGACTAGAAGACCTCCAAGGGTCACGTGGAACTTGGAAAGAAGCATAAAGGGAGGTGTGAGATTGTGATTGCAAAGGTGCTGTATTGTCCAGACTCGAGCAAGCTTCCCAGGAAGGGGAAGGGTAGTCGATCTACGTCCCTCTAAAGCAGGGCTGGGGGACTGGCCCTTTTATGACTTGTGGACTTCAATTCTCAGAATTCTGTGAATTGAAGTCCACAAGTCATACAGGAGCCTTCGTTCCCCATTCCTGCTGTAAAGGGGATCAATGTAAAACTGGAAAAGTTCCCTTTTTGGGTTTTTCCCCTTCACTCCTTTAACAGAAGAGCAAAAAATACTAATTTGTCAGTGGCCAACATTGCTGGGTACCCAGAATGACACACTCTACATGATTCATGTATATTTCAGCATCATTATTATTTCATAAATGCCACTTGCACAAAAATGTGTCCTCAAAATTTATGGGAGCCTAAAACAATAACTTAATTGCCTTTATATATTATGAAGGCACTGATGTGGTTTTGTCTTCAATGCAACTTTTATATCGTAGTGTTTATTTAGGGAACGATTCGTTACTTCTGAATGAGTTAGAAAGTTATAGGCAGCCTAGAATCACACATGGCAAGTAGGCAGCTGCTGAAAGACAGTTTCAGATATGAGGTCTTTATGATGTCTGTAACATGTGATTCTCGAGGGAACATCCTAGAAAATACTTTTTGTGTGACCGTTACTTTTGCTGTGTCCCGCAAAATGAACTTAATGGTATATTATCTGAAGGATAATTGCAAAGCATTAACTCTGATATCCCCAGCATTGTAATTTTGATGATTTTATATAAAGCAATGCCACCTTGGATGCTCATAACACTTCTGTCCAAAGAAAGCTTCCAATACGATTTAGTATGTCGAAGTAAGCAGAGGAAGGGGGAAATGTGGAAAGCACAATAAACTAAGCCAGTGTTTCTAAACCGTCGCAGCTTGAAGATGCTGGCTGGGGAATTCTGGGAGTTGAAGTCCATACCTCTTCAAGCTGCCAAAGTTGAGAAACACTGAACTAAGCCAAGCAAAGAAGGAAGTATTCTTTTTAGTGTCCAGAATAATTTGGTACCATCAGCAAACTCCCAATTCCCACTATGGATCACTTGTTCATGGTCAAGTTAAATAGACCCTCTAGCGAGAGAGGGAGGGAGGGAGGGAGGGAGGGAGGGAGGGACATCGCTTGCCTTTGAATAGGAGAGCTGTCATTCATATTTCCTAATACAAAAAAAGGGGGACATGATTGTTACAATTGCTGAAGAGTCTTTGGCAAGGGATTCTATCAAAACACTGGAGGCGTGGGTTCATATCCCACTTCTGACACTTCCCTTCTTTTAGAAGAGGGGGCCAACCTATTCTCCAAAGGACCTGAAGGCAGGACAAGAAGCAACGGATGAAAACTAATCAAGGAGAGAAGCAACCTGGAACTCAGGAGGAATTTCCTGACAGTGAAAACAATTAATCAGCGGAACAGGTTGCTTCCAGAAGTTGTGGGTGCTCCATCACTGGATGCTTTTAAGAAGAGACGGGACAGCCATTTGCCTGGAATGGTACATGGTCTCCTGCTTGAGCAGGGAGTTGGACTAGAAGACCTCCAAGGTCCCTTCTATTATTCTGTTAAACACTACCAGATCATACCCGTGCTTGATTTCCCTTGGCAACAGGCTTGGCGATTTTTCATCAGTTTGTCCTATACATTTTGAATACTATTTTTATAACCCTTTTCAATAATGCATCATAAACAAAGATTTCTAACTTATCAGAATCATATTCCCCCTGTCTTTGTTTTAAAAAAATAGTGTCAAGTTGGCCATTCAGCAGGAGATGATTGGGTTAGAATGGGAACCTGGTGATTTTGGGAGCTTTCTTTGGTCCCCACCCTGCCAGAAGTAGGTGGAGTGCACTAGATCAGGGGTCCCCAACCCCCGGGCCATGGCATGGCATGACAGAAACCGGGCTGTCCATCCACGGAATGTAGGTAGCACACAAAACCAGGCCCCCTCTGGTTTGTGGAAAACCCTCTCTCCGCAGAACTGGTCCCTGGCGCCCAAAGGTTTGGGGCCAGTATTTTTCAACCTCAAACAACTTTAAGAAGGGTGGACTTCAACTCCCAGAATTCCCCAGCTAGAGTAGGGGAATTCTGGGAGTTGCGGTTCTTAAAAGTTGCTGACATTGAGAAACACTGATAGAGTCTGTTGAATTTCATTTTCCAAACCACACACACTTCCTGTCAAACTACAAAGTCAGTCATTTAGCTGTGTTACCAGAGATTTTGTGCTAGCATTTTGTAGACTTCATTCTGAAAGCCAGTTGTTCTTCAAGTTGTTTGCCTTTAGTAAACAGGATGAAACTGAGACACAACAATGGAGTAGGTAAAAGGAACAAAAAGTTAAAACATCTACTTTCTCTCTCAGGATAGCCAATGGGAAACCTGAAGCAATGTTACCTTTTTTTCTCAACAATTATCAGTGTGTCTTGTTGTGTTTTTTTTTTCTCCTGCTAAAGATCCAAATGTGGACGTCATCTATATTTGCCCCTTAGAATTAAGTGAAGAGTTGCTGCGCTATTACAATAAATTCCTGGGTCTGCAGCCAGCCGTTCGGTCTGGGAACCCCGAGGACATTGCTGACCTACGGGACAGGTTCAAAATCCTCACCCCTGAAGCCATCAATAGTTTTCCTGTGAGTTTGTGTCTTCTAATTACTATAGCTGGGGGGAATGCCGTAAAATTAAATTGGAAATTTTATAACTTGCAACGCTCTAGTACCCATCAGTGAAATATTATTGCAAGTGTTAAGAGCTGCACAGATTAAGTGACTAGTTAAAGAGTGTTAGAAATAAAACTCCAGTTGAATTTTTCAGGCTGAAAGCTGAGCTCAGCTAAGGCCTTCACTGCTGAATCCTGCCCAACGCCTGGCCCTTTTTGAAAAGATGGACCTCAGAGGCTGACAACTTCATGGAAAGCAAACTGCACAAAATACTGCTCACATATCCTGTGGCTGAAGTGTGCAGATAGTTCCTATTCTCCATTGTATATTCTTATACATACATGCACACAAACAGAGACACACACAGTGTATATGTTTATGTATGTGTGTGTGCATGTGAGTGTATACATATATAAGAATATATAAAAATATTCTATATATTTTCTATTATATATTGTCCTACCCTCAGGTACAAATAGTTGCACACGATAGTAGACAAGAAGCAGTGGATGGAAGCTCATTAAAGAAAGATCCAATCTGGAGCTAAAGAGAAATTTCCTGACGTTGAGAACAATTAATCAGTGAAACAACTTGCCTCCAGATGTTGTGGGTGCTCCATCACTGGAGGTTTTCAAAAATAGGCTGGAACAACCTCCAGTCTCTTGCTTGAGTAGAGGTTGGACTAGAAGACCTCCAAAATCCCTTCCAGCCCTATGATTCTATAAGACTTACTTTATTTATTTATTTAGCGTATGATGAGAAGATGCCAGAAGAGAAGTGAATACATATATGCAGTCCATGTAATTATGGGTAAAACTTCTATGGGGCTATGGCAGTTGGCCTCAAAACCGAGTCCGGTTCAGCTCTCCAGCTGACGGCCTATGGGGTCTCTTTGTGCAGATCTTCTAGGGAAGCAGAGAACGCACGTTGTCATGGGCAGCCTTGCACAATAGGTTTAGCAGTTTGCATATCAGCACCACAGTGGCGACCAGGAGAATCTTTCCATCTCCGCTGATAGAGGGCAGAGGCAGCACCTCTTCTAGTAACACACCCGGTTCAATCCAACAGGTGAAGACCAGGTGTTTTGGCAGAGGGGTCGCCAAGGGTCAGGCCACAAGAAGGCCCCTTGGACCCTTCCTCTCTCCAGGCACTCTAAGGCTTAAACTGGTGGAGGTTAAATTAATGGCTGTTTTCCATTTTCCATGGCCTTACATGGGTTCTCAGTCTATAAAACATGTAAAAAGAACATAAGTTCAGAATTCTTCTGTGGTTTATGCTCCTTTACCCTCTCTGTTGTTTTTATTATTGTAGCAAAATCCAATTTATGACTTTTCTTTCCATGCCCTTGAATTAGTTTTTGTTTTTAATTGAGAGGTGCTGGATTAGTACTAGTTTTGAACCCTCTAGACAGATTTGATTCCCTTGCTTGTCAGTCCCCCACTTTCAGCCTAACCCAATACCTGTTGTTG
Organism: Trimeresurus albolabris; assembly: GCA_032467975.1. Lineage (NCBI taxonomy): Eukaryota > Metazoa > Chordata > Lepidosauria > Squamata > Viperidae > Trimeresurus > Trimeresurus albolabris. The sequence continues at coordinate 133,254 of JANHFS010001527.1, forward strand.
TGGGAAAACTAGAAGGAAGGAGTATTAGACATGTTCACTCCCTTGAGTTATTTATAGAAATAAGTAAGGTAAGATAAATAATAAATAAATAATAATACTTATTTAATAATTATTAAAATTTTAACAATAATAAAACCCTCTCTAAAGGAAGGGTTCTCTGGTCCCCAAGAGTTTTGATCCGGCTGCAATGCAATAAATGTGGGTCCCATAAACTCTGTTGAAATTGTGATCTTGGCTGTATCCCAAGAGTTGCTTATTTATTTCTGTGCATGAAATATAAAACCTTTTAATTGCAAGAAGAATTCTGGGTCATTATTAGAACTATAAAATTATGATGCTGTTCTCTATGAGAGCTCTGTTTGTGTTATACTATCACAACAGGCATATCTACCAGGTCTTAAATTTTGTGCTGTTACAAGCTTGTTTGTATAGTTTAGCCAATTCATTGTTTTACAATGTTTAAAGACATTGTTAAATACGTGGCTTGGTGCAGCCTTCCAGAAGCTGTGATACAAGCCCCTCTTTGACCAGAAAAAGGGGGAAATTGTGGCTCAGAACATCTGGAGCAGAACATCTGGCGCATAGGTTTGGAGAAAAGAAATTAGGTTTGATCCATTGATGAATACAGTTTATTAGCTTTCTGTTGCCATTTGTGCTGTGTATTATGTAAGCAGCTTCACTAACATAAGTTTATTACTGACCATTAGAAATGAAAATAAACATAGGACAGTGTGCAGGTGTGCCTGGGGCATAAAGAATGCATTTTCAGTAAAATAGATGAGCAGATGATGAATTCTTTATCAAAGAAAGCTAAACCCTTGTATTAAAGTTAAAACTGCAAATGTTATGAGAAAGGGGCATTAATAGCCATGTACAGATAGTCCTTGACTTACAACAGTTCATTTAGTGACCGTTCAAAGTTACAGCGACACTGAAAAAAGTGACTTATGATAGTTTTTCACACTTATGACTGTTGCAGCATCCTCTTGTGGTCATGTGGTTTATATTCAGATGCTCGACAACTGATTCATATTTATGACGGTAGCCATGTCTTGGGGTCATGTGATCCCCTTTTGCAACCATTTGACAAGCAAAGTCAGAGCCAGGTTCACTTAACAACAGTGTTACTAACTTAACATCTGATTCACTTAACTTAATGATTCACTTAACAATTGTGGCAAGAAAGGTCGTAAAATGGGGCAAACCTCACCTAGTGACTGTCTCTCTTAGCAACAGAAATTTTGGGCTCAATTGTGGTCATAAGTCAAGGACTACCTGTGTGTAAACATAACATCAGAGTTTGGTCAGCATAAAATGCAACATCTGAGTTTTGAAAACAAAATGAGCTCAGGTTTCTTGGAAGACATCTCTGTTTCTGTATTTATTTATTATTTACTTGTTCATTTACTTGCAACCTGCCTTGCTGTGGGGCTACTCTAGGTGGCTCACATTTGCAGAGGAGTTCCCGAGCTTCCTCGGTGATTCTTTGGCACTAGGGGGACTTTCAGAAGTACCTTTGGAAAGGTATCGGGGAGAGGGGGCCGCTCTGCTCTTTTGGACCCCATGCAGATATTTCGATTTTAGCATATGATGATATTAAGCTTGTTCTAATCTATCACTAAAATTAAAGGGGGCTGACTTATAGTGGCTTTACAAGCAATGCAATGCTATGCAATGCCTTACAATACAATACAACAACACGACGCAAGTCTCCAGAAGAATATGCCCTAAATATTACCAATTGGTTAGGTACAGGGCCTGTCTTACTTGTTTATGCTGTTGCCAGAGCCCTCCACAGGTTTATGCTTTTATCCGGTTCTACGTATCTTTTGTTTATTCCTCCCCTATTTTAGGCACACTTTATAGCAGGACATTTTACAGATTATAAAGACAAAATAGGCTTGCTACTGAGAGTATCATTAAGAGAGAGTTTCAGGCAATCACAGATCCCTGATGAATATTCCAGCACAATTTATGTTTGCAAACAACCAGTTGTCTCACAATCTATATGTTGTGAAGATGCACTGAAAATACAATTTGTGACACATTCCAAACTTTTGGTTTCTAATTTTTTTAAATAACCCTTTTTGACCCAAATGACTGTTGCAGAAAGGGTTTGTAGCTAATTAAACTATTTATCCTGTGGAATAGAATATGGCACGTAAAAGGTGTTTTGTAAATGAAATCATTTACTGAAAGAGCCATTTAAAGTGCTGATTTGTATGGACTGAAATACAAACTCGGCCGGCTTGGGGTGCATTCTTCTTCTTTTTTCTTTTCTTTTTTTGGTATTGATTTTTCCCCCTGATGTGGTAGAATCAAACGGTGCCAGAAGTGTTGAGATGAATCACTGTTATCCAAGGGCTGCAAGCTTCTCTTCCGAGTGACAGAAGGAGAATTCCGCATGGATCAAATAAATACAGATGTGTAGTAATTAGTTTTATTCCCAGTGAGCCCATTTCCGACACACTAAAGATGTGAGTGATTATGGAACCTCACCCCAACAGCTTTTATCAATTTAAACTGCTACGCTACAGGATAGGTCATAACCCAGCCTGCTATTAATAATGTATTTATTGCGCTCAACATTATAAATTAGCTTGGTGGAAGGAAGAGAAAGCGCACTTCTTAACGAGACTAATGTCCTCCTCCTCCAGAACCGTCCCATGTCCCTGGCTACCTTCATGAAATACAGCCCTAGGACCATTAAAAGGGTCAAAAACCTGATCCAAGGCAAGGAAGCCTATATTGTGGGAGGTCTTCTGAACCAAGATGACCTGGAAGTGGCCGACGTGCTAGACATGCCCATTCTGGGCTCTGACCCGGAAGTGACTCATCTCTACAGCACCAAGTCCGGAAACAAAAGAGTCTTTGACGCTGCAGGGGTTCCAGTGCCGCCCGGGCAGCAGGACGTCTACAGCAGGCAGCAGGTAAGATTGGCCACTGGCTGGGCAAGTCGGGAACTCTGAGTGGAGACTATGCTTTCCCTTCCATTCTTACTTGGCTAGAGCTCAGCTTATGCTGCCCAGGTACCAGAGGGCTGAGGTCCATAACTGACTCAGCCCTGGAACTCAGTTCCTGAATGGTCTACAAGGGAGCGTTACAGTACATGGTGATGACCTGGGGAGACGGGAGAAGAGATGCTGCCTATGGAACAGTCAGATAAGAGGAGATGTCGCTCTCGGCTGTATAATGGGTAGAGAAAAGGGTTCAGAAGGGACCCTCCCTAATTTGGGGGCTGTAAAAGAGAACATTTGTACTTTCAGACTTGCACTGGATCTTCTGCAAGATCCAATCTGAGTCTGTCCCTGAGACCAGAGGTTTAGTCTTCTGAACATTTGGACTCGTGCTAGAGCCCATCCCTCAGGGAATGAATGTGACCCAGATTGGATCCTGCAACATTATCTGGGAACACGTATATTTACCTTTATTCGTTTCACAATTCGGTTAATGTAGAGTATATGCTTTGAATTAAAGTCTGGAGGGGAAAGTGGAAGGCATTTCCAATTCTAAATTGACCAAATTTCAGGAATGATATGGACAATCTTATTAAAGAAGATGGAGTGGAATGTTATGGAATGTAGGTTCTGTTGGTGAAATCAAAGCTAAAAATAGTTCATGTACCTTATTGACTGTATAGAAATTAAGAGTCTTTTACAGCATTAAACAGAATTGCTAAATAATTGCAAGGGAGCAAGATATAAATGTAGGGTCCTTGATGCTCTGTGAGCATGGTGGTTTTCTTGCAGACGTTTCATTACCAAACTAGGTAACATCATAAGTGCTGATCGTGTTAACTATTTTTGTAATTAAATGTAAGCAAGAAAAATACCAGGCTCAGAGAGAC